>ML686021.1:124809-152999 GCA_007922175.1 Pelusios castaneus | reverse complement strand
TGACTGACTGGAGGGTGGTTCCAGCATAGGAAGAAGAGTCTGTATGGATTTCTACTGAATTTTCCTGCAACCAAAGAAGAGGTGTCAAAGAAAACATTGAAAACAGAACTTGAGTGTGTCAACAAAGCCTTTACTTTATTCATAATACGAGAGCGCTCACGGGGAGACCACAGGGAGTCTCCGCCTTACTGACATAGTACAGTATGCTTTATAGAATTTTAGCATATTTGGCAGGAAACAGTATAACTACAATTCCTCCTTTTAGGGCAGCACAAGGACAAGATAACATTTCCCAGACACAGGCAAACAGGCAAGCAGCTTTAACCGGCCAGAACTAGTCTTCAAGGATATGTAGCACTCACACAAAGAGTAACAGCTCTTATCAATGCTCCCTAGCTGCATTCTTCTACAGAGGTAGCTGCTTCTTTCAGTTCAAGCCTCTCAACTTGGTGAACAGAGACAGTAACTGAGACTCAGGTGTACTCTTCATAAACTTTGGGAACTCTTAAGTTTCTTCTCAGTGTTTCTATGGGGACTGCTCTGCTTAGATTCAGTTTGTTTTCTTGTTTATTTGTTGCAGAAAAGAAAGCTATGAAATTTTGAATGTAGGTTTACAAACTAGCCACATCATGTTTTTTTATATATATAAAAGTCATTGTGTTTCTTTTATTGTAAGATTTATAAAGTTAGTACTTAATAAGCTCATTCCTTTTGTTTCCATTAGCACTTGAATGTGTACAGAGTTACCCTCCCCAATCTTTGCTCAGAGTCCTTTGAAGACTGAATCCTGTATCTCCAGCTGTTTTTCCATAGCAACTGGTGTTTTTTTGTTTTTTTTTTAAGGCTCTGGAGAAGGGGAATGAGGCAAACTCTAGCACACCCAAAAGTTACACTTGCCCCCGGAGCTCCCAACAGTGCTACAGGCTCCAGAGAGGGAATTACTCATGTTGGTGAGCGCTGCATCCAGGACGGATCTTCACTAATACCAGAAAGCTGCTGTAAAGCAAGGCACCATTTTTTCATTGCCTGGGTAAAGCATGATACAGGTCTGAGATTACATGGAAAATCCCAGCTGCAGGCAGGACCCTGCTGGAAAAGACAATGCTGTGTCCACCCGGGATTCTCCAGGGTCCACCATCACTCTGTCCAATGACGTCTCTCCCTAATTTGGTGTCTGGTCCCCGTCTCTTCACAGTCACACCCTTCAGAATCTGTCTGTTCTCCTTGGTCTTTGGGGCTCCAGCACTGCCACCTTGTGTTCACATGGGTTGTACAAATATTGCCCTTATTCTCATGCTAACCACACACCCCTGGAGATCATCCTCCCCTGGGCAAAGCATCCTCAGCACCCTGTTGTGGATCTGCTTGGACTTGGGCCCATAGACCATGAGACTGAGGGTGGCTGGCACCAGCTGGTCAAGGCTGGACAGAAAGATGTGAATGTCAGAGGGATGGATGCTTTGGCTAAAGCAGTGGCTGAGGGAGAAGAGCCCGGAGATGTAGGGGATGATGATGGAGTCTACCTGGGCCCTGCAGGTGCTGAGAGCCTTGTGCCAGGGCCTGTGAATGGGCAGCTAGAAGAGGGTCCACAGGATCAGGGCATAAGACAGGAAGATGCAGCCCAGCTTAAAGCCAATGATGTGGCAAGGGACAGGACCAGCCCCATGATGTCCCCCTTTCAGAATCTGGTCCAGTGTGCCTCTGTGACTCCCCAATCTCCACTGCTGAACCCCAATTTACCTACTATGCCAGGTGACCACTCACTCCTGAGTCAGTTCACACCAGCTTGTTGTGTGTAATCAATCCCAGGTAGTGGGTGTGCACCTTCTGGCCACTCACGGCACAGTCCCCGATCCAGCATCCGCAACCCCCAGATATCACACTGGGAACTTCCGTCCTACAGAGATGGAGACCCTTCCCCAATGACTGTAGACTCATAGACTGTTGTCTGTCAATTTATCAATGAAATGGATGTGCCCAGCCTCAGTCATTCACATCCTCTAAAGATCACACAGCTTTAATAAAACAAACATCAGTTTATTGATTAGAATATGATTTTCAGTGAGTATATAGCTAATCAATGCACAATCATTTAATAAAGGAGTCAGGAGTTGCCACAAGTCAATTAAAGATATGAAACACTTGCTAATCTACTAACACTATTCTAAGATTACTCTTTAGTTTATTCACCTCCTTCTTACCCACAAGGCTGGCTGCTGGGGAAGTTCAGCCAGTTTGGCCCTCCTGGCCATGTGGATAGGCCCAGTCTCTTGGAGTTGCTCCCCATATGGTGTTCCTCCGGAAGAAATCCAAAAGCCTCTCCCTCCATTCAAAGTGTCTCTATTTGTTTTCCAATTGTCCCCCATTTGCTCCACCTTCTCAGTGCTGTTCTATGATTCCCTTCGTCCCACTAGAGCCAGGAAGCTAAATTTGAATGGCCTTTGTAATGCACTTCTCCAGCTGTGCTGAGAGATAGCTCTGATGGCCTGAAGTGTGTAACATGCTTCACATCTGTCCACATACATGATGCTGCAGAAAATTTGTCACCATAACAATATGGTAGAACATTCAGAGGGAACCTTGCATGGGATAATTGGCATCAAACCATATGATTGCATTGCAAAAGTGAAGAGAAAAGTTACACAGATCACAGCCTAGGGGTGTAGGGATGTGCATCCGTGACAAGCCCTTGGCCCTGATCTAACAGGAGGAGCAGAAGAAGATGTGGGAGGGGCAGACTGGCAGCCACCCCACCAGCTTGGGAATGACAGAGCTGGTGAGCAGAGAGGGATATCACAGCATGGCATAGATTCACAAATTCATATATTTTAAAGTCAGAAAGGACCAAAATGATCATCAACTCTGATCTCCTGAACCATGCAGGTCACAAAACCTCACCCACCCACTGCTGCAGCCATAGCCCTCAGCCAAAGAGTCCCCTTGGCTGCCTTTGTGCCTCTTTCCTGCCCCAGCTTCTCTGTCTCTCAGACTCACCCAGTCTCATTGCTTTTAAAGGCTACGAAAAACTCTATTGCCCCTTTGGTAATCCTGTAAGTGATCTAGGAACAAAGGCCTCTCACCAGGTCACCAGCCAGTTCTCCTTGGAACTTGGTCTGAGAACCAGAGCCCCAGGACATGACTTTAGCTGCTTTTATGAGTAAAGAGCAGGAACAGCCTGTCCCAGATCTGTTTGGTCCTCACCCCGTAGATGATGGGATTCAGCATGGGAGGCACCAGGAGGTGCATGTTGGCAGTGATGATGTGGAAATGTAGGGGCACATTCTGGCCAAACCGGTGCGTGAGAAAGGAGAAGAAAGCTGGCATGATAAAGGTTAAGAAGACAAAAAGGTGGGAGCTGCACGTACCAAAAGTCTTGCGCCGAGCATCCTTTGTGGGGAGACTGAAGATGGCTCTGAGGATCTTAAAGTAAGAGAAGGTGATAAAACTCACATCTGGGCAACTTACTAAAAATAACACCAAAAAGCCATAGTAATTGGACATGCTTATGTCGGTGCAGGCCAGCTTCACCACGGCTATGTGCTCACAGTACGTGTGGGCGATGACGTTGGTACTGCAGTACGGCCACCGCCTTGCCAGGACGGGAAGGGGCAGTGTGAGCAGGATGGCTCGCAGGAGCAGGGCCAGGCCAATCTTGGCCACCACAGAGTTTGTCAAGATGGTGGAATGTCTCAGGGGATCACAGATGGCCACGTAGCGATCCAAAGCCAGAGCCACAAGGATTCCGGACTCCATCACTGTGAAACAGGCAAAGAAGTAGAGCTGGGTGAGGCAGGCACTGAAATATATCTCCCGGGAATTGAACCAGAAGATACTTAGCATTTTGGGCATGATGGATGTAGATACGATGAGGTCGCTAACAGCCAGCATGCAGAGGAAATAATACATGGGCGCATGGAGCCTCAGCTCCACCCTCACAACCAACAGGATGATGAAGTTCCCCAAGACGGCTATGGCATACATGGCACAGAAGGGGATGGAGATCCAGACGTGTGCCGCCTCCAGGCCAGGAATGCCCAGCAGGATGAAGTAGGAGGGGTTGGTGAAGTCGGTTGTGTTGGAATCTGACATGGCGCAGGGGAGAAGGTGTCCGACTCTGAGGTAGAGCTGTGTGTCCTGCATGGACTGTAGGTTCCCCTGACTCCTTTATGTGCCCAGGAACTAGGGTGATGGTCGCAGTGCAGACGCCTGGATGGAGAGACAGTGTTAGCATGAGGTACTACATGCAGAAGGGACAGCTGTTCTCAGGAGGAAGGAAGTAGCCTTTTATTTCACTTCATAGTACCTTTTGGGATGCTGTAATAGAACATCTACGGGTTCAGCTCTGGTGCCTGCAGTCTGAAGTTCAACAAAGTTATTTCTGGTTACCCTATATCCAGAGCTCACAGGACATATGAAGGCCAAGGCAAGGAGTATATAAGAGAGATAGTCACAAAAACAAGGTTTAATTATTTTTTTCAGTATGATCTGTGACTGTACCTACATTCTGGGCATGTGCATGACAATGTCAGCTCTCTTTCTCCTTATTTGGTCCAATGTCCCCAAGAACTTAAAGTACCTCAGAACCCCTACAGATTGTGTATACATCTTTTTTTCTCATAAGCATTAACTTACTACCTGTACTCTCTGGTTAAAGTAAGTTAGAGAGAAATATACTTCTAGGATATTTTGGAGATTTAAAATTTATTTTCCAGGGATTTTTTTCTTTTGTTTTGTTTTGTAATTTAAATTTTTGTATTTTCAATTTTGTACCTTCTATCTTTCAGTTTTAATTTGGAGTTTCATCCATTGGTCCATCTTTCTCCACTGCCTTAGGGTGTTCACCATAAGCAGTCTAAGAACCATTCTTGGATCACTTACATATGTCAGCTTTTCATATGGCTAATGCCTGAAATAACTAAGCTAAAATATTGAAGACGTCAGCCTCTAACCCTTGCATTTCAGACTGCCTTATTTACTTCTAGTACCTAACCTTTCCACTCTATTTAGCAGCCAGTGAGAACCTATAACATGACATGTTGGTTAACCATAACAACACAACAAATGAAGGGTAAAATGAAACCCATGACGACACGTAGATGGATCTCTTCTCACTCACAGGAAAATTACATTGTATTTGTTCTGAGAAATGAATTATAAACAATTGACCGTGTAATCCCCATTCCATCTTTGATGACACCCTATGGTCCCTAATTCCCACACACTGTCAAGTGTAGTGTGGGAAGCCCTATCAAATGCTGACAGCAAACACCATATGAATACTGGTTATCCAGTGTTCCCTAGTTCAATGAATCACAGGCAGTAGGAAGGTCCCCATCCACCCTCAAAGTTCCTCAAAAGCTGAGAGTGGAGAAAACCCCATGTTTGCCAAGACATGTGGCAGGGGAAATATCCCAATTAGAAAACAGCTGCAGGAAAAGCCCCAGGCATCCTTAGTAGCAGCCCCATGGAAACACTTCCTCATGTGCAGCAGTGGCCAAAATGAAGACAATGTGAAGATGCCTAAGGAATTGGATGGAGAAGAGCCGGAGCTGGGGAGGCACACAATGTGATCAGCTAGTCTCTTCAAAGGATAGAATAGATGTAAAGTGGAATCCAGAGATAGACTATGTGAATGGGGGAGACTGACATATGCAGAGAGACTGAGAAGTCAGGGACTGTTTAGTTTTGAGAAGACACAAATAAGAGAACATGTGATAAAGGAGAACAATATAGAAGAAATGGGGAAAAGGGGAAAAAGATAACATGCAATAAAACTGAGAAGTTATGAACATGGAAAAGGGATGTTGAAGACATCAGGGAACAATCCATGTTTGTCAAGGCTAAGGATAACAAAAAGGAGGTTACTAAGTAAATGAAGAACAAACGCAATCCAGCAAAGATGCGAGTGGATTGCTAGAGAGAGAAAGAAAGCTTGTTAGTGTTCTAGAAACTGTAGATAATGTCAATAAACATTTATTCTGTATTTGGAGAAAGCACCATGGCTATGTCTACACTTGGCCAAATAAGTTGACTTAACATGTCTACACTCAAAACTTAAGTCTACTTAAAGAGGACCCTGCCAAATCGACTTAGAGCATCCACACTGGATGCATAAGTAAACTTGAAGGGGCTAGGTGGACCTGGGAGTGGTTCATGGTGGTGGGGGGGCACCACTTTCCAAGTGCCAGGGGGCTCAGCATTTGCCCCATTGTACTTGGATACAATGGGGGTGAGCAGGACAGGGACAGGGGCAGGATATAGGAGCAGGGTGGGCAGGGCTGTGTCCTGCCCTGTGGGGGGGGGGGGCATGCCAGGCTCTGCCTGTGCCAGCCACCCTGGCAGGGAGGGCAGTGTGGGAGCCCTGGAGCCCTTTAAATGGACTTTAAGTTGACTTAGGGCTAATCTGCGTCTACACTGGCTAAGTCCACTTAATAAAGTTGACTTAGTCAGTAAAGTCGACTTTAGACTAGGTTTTATAAAGTCGACTTTAATTTTCCTTAAATGTAGAGTAGACGTGTATTAAATTAAGTCGATTTAAGTAAGCTTAAGTTGACTTAATTTGTAAATTTAGATGCACCCTATGATATACTGATACCCCAGGAGGTTATGAAAACTTTCCAGTCCATTAACAATCAAGGAGTATGTGAAACAGCATTTACTAATGGAAAAAATATCTTTAAATGAGCAACCCTGGAGAAAGTTGCACTAGTGAATAAGAGACAAGGAGTCCTGTGGTAGATTTAAAGACTAACAAAGGTATTTATCGTATAAATCTGTTAGTCTTTAAAAGTGTCACAGGGCTCCTTGCTTGTTTTGCTGAACTAGACTAACACGGCTCCCCCTCTGAAACGTGAATAAAAATGGTGGCTGAGGAGCTCCTCTGATCCTCTTACATAAATGATTAATAAATCTGGAAGTACTGGCTGTCATGGGATGCACATCCGTGCACCCCTAGGTTATGGTCTATGTAGCTTTTCTGTTCACTTTTGCACTGTGATTGTATGATTTGATGCCATTTATGGCATGCAAGGTTCCCTTTTGAATGCTCCACCATATTGTTATGATAACATACTTCCTGCAGCATCATGTATGTGTGCCCATGTGAAGCAAGTTACATGGCTCAGGGGGTGGGAGTGGGGGAGGAGTCAAATGGAGTTGTTTTTCAGAAGCAGGTAAACAGCCAAAGCTCCAAGCAAGCATGTACCTGATAGAGGTAACGAAGACTGTGCAAATTGAGACCCCTGGCTCAGAAGGGACAAAGAGTTCACCTCTGCCCAGGAAAGGGAGCAGGGCTGAGAGTGGACTAAAAAGAAGGAGAGACATGTGGAAGTGGGGGAAGCTGCTGGCTTTTTGCCAGGGAAACACCTTCTGAGAAGCAACTGCAAGGTTTTAGGCCTACCCCTTGGCCAGGTACTTAAAATACCTTTTGTCTCTCCCTACTGATTGCCTATCACCTACTTACTCCATTGTCTTCAGTAGGCTTAGTCAGAGGGAAACACCTTGCTAGAGTAGTGTTGCAGGATCAATTTTGTGATTGGCTGAGCAAGTCTACACAGACCCGCTCAGTCGATCAGGGAGATCGTTATTCACCTCTGTCAGTGAAGACAAGTCCACAGTATCAGTAATCTTCAGCATGTCATGAGCTTCCAAAAACACCTGAATCGATGTGCTTTGTATCAGCTACTTTGTAGGGGGAATATGAATGTTACACAGATCACACCCCTAGGGTGGACATGGGGTGTAGCATGCCACAAAGCCCCTTTGGATAGAAGCTGAAAATGAATGGATGGAAGTTGAAAGTAAGGCTAAAATCACTGAGTCATTCTTACATTTACAATAAATCTGGTGTATTGTCTTGTTCCCAGAAAAAATCTTGCTAGTCTTTTCTAAAGTATAGCAAAACTACAGCATGAGAGGTTTAGAGTAAATCTCAGGAAAAAGAAGAGATGTATTACCTGTGAATTTTGAGACAGAAGTGTCTTCCCTGGCAAACCCTCTCAGAAAGCTGTATCCCGCTCCTCTGTCACACCAGCATCTACAACAAGAGCTGATGCCAAAAGCCAAGATAAGGGTAGTGCTCTGGACAAGATGGAAAGAGATTTATACTATAGCTGTGGGCAATCCCAGTGGGGTTCCAAGGTTGCAGACAGCAGACATTAGCCAATGTCTCTCTTTCCACGTCTGGTCTTCTGTATTTTTTATCCATCTATAGGAGTAAACAATAATTAAGGGTCCTTCCCAAAGGGAGAGGAGAACTCCCTGACTCCCTGCTCACATTATAGTCCATTAGTAAGAAAAGCAGTGATAATGGGTAGATCTCCCTAAGGGCTGATACCCTGTTAATGTCTGGGACAGAGTTACAGATAGAGGGTCTGAAGAATGATTGAGGGGGCGCATGAACAGTTTCTGCAAGCACACATGGCTGTCGCTACGTCAAGGGTGGGCAAAGTTTTTGGCCTGAGGGTTTTAGGGATTCAGCAGAGGTTCTGTATTACAGGTCATTCCCACTCTTCTGGTCTTGTTGAAAGATCAGTTAGGACCTACAGTACATCTTAAGGAAACTGGTGTATAGATCTGGGAAAACCTGGTCTCTCACACTACTCCTAATACTTATGGACCTGTGCTCCACCGTGGGTTGGCACATTTATACAACACATCAGGTGTTTACCAGGTGCCTAGTGAATGCTTCTGAAATGTGGTGGATGAAGGGTGTCCGACCTTAAGTGAGTTTGTCACCAATCTCTTGAAAAATATTGTGGAGTCCCAGAGAAGAGTAGCTCACTAATTGAACTGAAATGTTCAGGCTATGGACAAGAGGCTTGGGAACAGACCATTAAAGCTGAATGAGAAGTAGCAGAATATGTCCTATATTGTTATTTCTCTGAAAAAGGACATTTGTTAAGTCCTTGGTGGGTGGGTTGGGTTGGTCTGTATTATGAATAAAGTTGGACCAACTATTTACAAAGTGGAGCTGTGTGAACCGAAAGAGAAAAAGACCAAAAATGGTTCCATATCTTACAGCTGAAGAAGTGGAAAGGGATACCATGAATGTAACATGCCCTGTCATTATCTTTCTGGGCAGGGTGGAATATGTACCCCACTCGGCTGATATTGTGTAGGATACGTAATTAGATATAGATATCCCCCTTAATGATTTGTGCAGAAAACATTACCCTGTGAAATCATGAATCCTCTTAAGGGAATGGAGGTGAGAAAAATTAAGGCATTGATCGAACTGCCTTCCCAAGGGTGGGGACCCATCCCTAAATCTGTGCTCCTAGCAGGTCGACATTGTAGGCTTTTTGGGAAAAAGGGGAGGGTGTAATTCTGGCAGACTTGACGGTGGAGGACCACTCTCATGATCCCCTTGAGACCTTCACCCAGGTGAATGCTGGGAAGTGTAAAACATAGGATTAAGTCAGGCTGTAACAGCAAATCAAAGCAGATGATACTGTGGCTTACACTTCCCTGAATATATTTTCCTCCCATTCTGGAAGTTTCCCATCTTCAAAGAGTCTGAGGAAGTGGAATTTTCTCCCACGAATACTGATGAGATGAATAAATTTGTTAGTCTTTAAAAGTGCCACAGGACTCCTTGTTTGTTTAGCTGAACTAGATGAACACGTCTCCCCCTCTGGAACTTGGCAAAGTGTCAGACACTCAGGGCTATTGCTCCTATACCAAAGAGGCTCTTTGTGTAAATTCAGCAACCAGAGTTTTTGCTACACATTGTGCAGGGGAGAGTGAGGATTTAGTGTGGCGTAACGACACAGGTGTGTGGCAAGTAATTGGGATATATGGAGCATCCTCTGTAGCAGGAGTAATGATGTCTCCGCACCCTCCCAATAGCTATCAAATTACCAAGCACCAAGGAACAGACAATGGTGAATTCCGAATAAACCCTGAGGAAACAGAATCAACTCCAACTAAATCATCTCAGCCAAGGCTTTGTCTGGCTGGGTCTTAAAAAACCTCTAAAAACGGGGATCCCACCACCTCCCCTAGGTAACCCACCCCAGTACTTCACAAAAGCTTTTCCCAATATCCAACCTAGACCTTTCACACTGCAACTTGAGACCATTGCTCCTTGTTCTGTCATCTGCCACCACTGAAAAGAGCCTAACTCCATCCTGGATCCCTCCTTCAGGAAGTCGAAGGCTGCTATCGGATCCCACCCCCTTTTCTGAAGTCTAAACAAGTCTATCCTAGCTGTCACAAACAAGCTCATCTCCCAGACTACTGCACTGAACAGCACAGAATGGGCAGGGAGCAGCACTCAGTGCTGAAAGACCCGGTTCAGGACTATTAGAGCTGGTGAGTACAGAGTCATTTACCAAGAGCTCTTCCCCAGAGAAGAACGGACAGAGCAGAGCATGCACTGGATGTCTGCACACAGCAGCCGCTCACCTGGTACCGGCACCAAAGCCATAATTGCAGTCGCTGAACTGAAGTAAGAAGTCCCTAAAAGTAGCCCATAGCTTTCTGACGTTCCCTGTCCAACTCAGCAATGGCTGGTATCACCATGGGTATGCACTGTGACCATGACCAGGAGGAAATCTACAGGAGATACTGAGTGTAAAAGATGTCTCCTGGTATCGGTGAATGCGAGAGGAGGGGCCATGAGTCAGTCTCTCTGTCACAATGAGCTTCCCCCCATGAATGAGCGTGAAAGCCCCTGATGGAAAACACTCTTGGGGTGCTCTCCTGGATCTTTTTGCTTCTTACCCCATAGATGATGGGGTGCAACATGGGTGGAGCCAGCAGACAGACATTAGGTACAATGATGTGAACATGGGGAGGCACACTGTGCCTGAACTGATGGGTGAAAAAGGAGAAAAACGCTGGTGTGTAAGTCACGAGGATGACACAGAGGTGGGAGCCACAGGTGCTGAGGGATGTGAGACGTGCCTCTTTGGAGGGGAGCTTGAAGACAGCTTGGAGGCTCAGGACATAGGACAGAATAATGCGGATAAAATCTGCCCCCCCTGTGAGAAAGATTACAGTCAGACTATAGGTTCTCGTGACAGTTGTGTCGGCACAGGCCAGTTTCATCAGGGCCATGAACTCACAATAGGTGTGAGAAATGATGGTCTACAATATGGCAGCCACTTCAGCAGGAATGGGTGTGGAGCCAGTAACATGACCCCCCTCAAAACCACCCCCAGCCCGACCTTGGCTATGGCCCTTCTGGTCAGGATGGCCGAGTGTCTCAGGGGGTTACAAATAGTGATGTAGCGATCAAAGGCCATGGCCAGTATAAACCTAGACTCCATGAATGATAGGGAGTGAAGGAAATACATCTGGGCCAAGCAAGCATCTATATGAATGCCCTGGTCCTTGAATCAGAATATGCAGGGGATTTTGGGGACAGCGATGCTGGAGAATATCAGGTTAGCATGGAAAGGAAAAGGTACATGGAGGCTCGGCTCGGTCCTGAAGGGACAGAAGATAGACGGAGCAAAACGGGAGGGAGATCCAGCTGTGTGCCGCCTCCAGCCCTGGAATGCCGAGGAGGATCAAGGTGGAGGGGTAGAACAAGGTCATGTTGGAAGCTTCCATGGTGGGGACATGTGGGGCCTGACAGGTCTATGGCACGGCTGCTCCCTGTCCCTGTGACTGGACGAACACAAGAACAGTTTCAGTGCCCTCTGCACACCATGGAGGAATACAATAGTCACCCTGGCCATTGTCATATTCCCATTTATTGCCCCAACCCATTCCGGCCCAGAGTCCGACATCTGGTGTTCTAAGGCTGAAGTCCTTTGCAAATGCTGGGACAAGCTCCTGCCCCAGACTGCTCGCGTGAAATGGGATCCAGCTCTGAGAGCGGAGCGGACAGTTAGGGATCAAGGCTGAAGTGAGCAGCAGTGAAGTAGCTCACGGTGACTGTTTAATGAGATTCAGCGCTGACCCCAGGGCTCCCCAGGTGCATTCACATCTCAGAGCCATGGGGACAGGCAACAGAATTCACCCTTGACCCAAAATGCAAGTTCCTACACATTGCAAAGCTCCGCTGGGGTAGGCATGGGGGGCACCCGCCTTCACCTTCCATATTTTAGAGGGGATTTGATAACATGCTAAAGGAAATCTAAAAATGTTTGGAGACAGCGAGGAACTACTGAAATCGGGAGAGCTGGTCACCCACAGAGGGTATTCTGCTGACACACCAGGACTCCTCCAGGGTATGTGCTTTGTTAGTGATTCATAAACTCATAGACTTTAAGGTCAGAAGGGAGCAGTACGATCATCTAGTCTGACCTCCTGCAAAATGCAGGCCTCAAAACCTCCCCCACCCGCTACAGGGGGGGCCTTATGCAGGCTTCCCTGAGGAATGGCAGGACTGGCAGCTCTCCAGGAGTGGGTGGAGGGCATGCCTTGGGGAAAATCATTGAGGAGCAGCGCACTGTGAACTATCACAGTGTAATGGGCAGTTAAAATGGCTATGAGCCATTTGGAGGAATTTAAGCAACTTAAGCTGGAAAACCTGGTCCTCAAGGGTCAAGTGGATACCTTAAAGCAAGCTCATATACCCAGCACACTGCTGTCCCCTTCGCCCCCTCCCAAGACCAAGCTCCGCTACCCCCCTTTCTGTACTCTCATTTTGACATTCCTCTGTACCCCCCCCCGTAATTGTGTACTTCTACAACCCCTCAACTCCAGCCTAACCCAGCTACCTCACTACCTTTTACCATGAGCTGCTACTCCCTTGCCCGTGTATCCTAGCCTATATCTACTAATAATTTCAAAAAAGTAATTGCTCCAAATGGATCATAGCCATTTTAACTGCCATTACACTGTGATAATTCACAGTCTGCTGCTCCTCAATGATTTTCTCCACTGCCACTCGTTCCCCGTGTAACCCCCTGTGCACACTGGGCTATTGCCAGGGATTTACCACCATCATCCCTGGCCTGGGGGCCCTGGGAGCTGTCAGCACTTGTAGGGACGGGGGAGTGAGGACTCCTGGGGTAAGTCTACACTAGCAATTTAGTTCGACTTAAGGACGCTTAAGTCAACCTAATTACTCCAGGGCCATAAAGGCCTTTCTCACCGGGAAGCCATGGGTCCTGGTGAGAAGAGAGCTGCAGGTCCCTTCTGCTGGTCCTGGCAAGAAGGGAGCTGCGGGTCCCTTCTTCCAGGGATTGTGGCTCCCTTCTCAACCAGGAGCCGCGGCTGTCTGCTCTGTCTACATTTGAAAAGTTAATTCAACTTAACAGAGTCAACTTAATTTTTCAAGTCTAGACATATCCCTGGGGCTGAGGGGCCTGGCTTGTGCCACTGAAGGGGTGGGCTGGCCATGGGAGGGTGGGGTAGGCAAGCTGCCAGCAGGTCATATACAGGGCTGGAGCAGTGTGGGTGCATATGCAAATCTATCTGTGATCAGAGCCTGTTGGGAGTGAGAGAAGGTGAAGAAGAGAGCAAATATTTTCAGGGAAGGGTTCAAGGTCAAGAAGGAACTGGTCCCGACCGTGTCAGGGCAGTGTGAAGCAGGAGGGGCCGGTGCGGGTGGGGCCGATGGGAAAGCCGAAGCGGGTCCCACTGTGTGCTGAGAGTGTGGGGCGAGCGAGGGCGGGTTGGGCACAAGGTAAGGAGCTCATACTTACCTAGCAGAGGAAACATTATGATCAAGAAGGTGGTTTTCTCAGGGTGAGATTTATCCATTGCACTGTGGGTGTGTTGACCCTTGTGATTTCCCCAAATGTGGTAAACTCAACTGCATAGTTTATGTTAGTGGGGGATTGCATTTGTGCTTTCTCCTGAGTTTTGGTTGAAAAAACAGACTTTAGCTAAATTCAGTTTTTGTTTTGTGTTGTTTTCTTTTGTTTAGAAGGATTTTTTTTTTAGTGTTTTGAAGTGTGATTATGCTATGGCTGTTCTGTAAGTGTGGGCTATTTTTTAGTTTTTCTTTTCTAAGGAAAGGCCAGGTTCTCTGTCTTAGCTGATGCATGTGAATTGCTTCTCCAAAGTTAAGTATCATCTTGGTATGCTATCTGGGTATGTGACCTTCTTCCTCAACATGCATTAAGTGAACTTGTTAGTCTTTGAAAGGGCTCCAGAACTTTTTTTTTTTTTCTCCAAGATATAACCTTGCTTCCTTGTTCCTGCATTGGTGCCCATTCTCTTTCTCACAGCATGTCTATGCTATGGCCCTTAAACTGGTACAGCCCTCTGACAGAGGAGGTCTAGGTGTACCATCTCCCCGAATGCTATTAAGTAGGCTGGGGGTCAGTGGGTATAGGAATGGGGTTGTTTTTCACACATCTCTGAAAGAATTATGTCAACTTACCTGTTCAATTTACACTAGTAGCCTCAGGGCTGGTGTAGGCAGGGAACATATATCAACACAACTCCATCTTTCAGGGGTGCGGAAAGAATTATTCCGTAGACCTAGTTCCTAACTTTCAGGAAGGTGCATTGGCTACACAGATGGAAGAAAACCAGTGACAACCCCTTAGCAGTGTGCGAGGCTGTTGTACAATCAGAGAGGCCCTTGGGCTGTCTTGGCCAAGTCTTAGCCCCCGTGCCTCCACAAGATGGTGAAAAAAAAAATCCATGCTGGTGGTTGTGGTCTACCCCAGCCCTACCTCCACCCCCGTGGACTGCATCATCTTTGATCATCATCCAAGATCTCCTTGAATTTGAGTGTGAGGATGGTCTGTCATTTGCCCTCCTGTCCTTGGACCATGAAAAGCAGCTCAAGAGAGTGGACCATAGGTATCTCCTGGGCACTTTGTGGGCTTTCTCCAGGTGCTGTGTGCTTCCATGTAGTGCTTGGTCAAGATCAACTGGATTCTGCCTGATCCTGTCAGCTTTGGGCAAGGGGTGCACCAAGGCTGTCAGAGCAGCTGTACATTAAGGTTAGCGAGTCCGTCCTCCATCTCTTGGATCGGACCTTGACCAGGTTGGTGCTCTGTGAGCCAGAGTTGCAGGTCGGGCTGTCAACTTACACCAATGATGTGCTTTTGTGGTTCCAAACCCAGGTAACCTGGTGTGGGAGGTGTCCTGTCAGGCTATCTACTCAACAGCCTCCTCTGGCTGGGGTGGACAACTGAGTGAAGAGTGTTAGCCTGATGGTAGGGGACAGGTGGTAGGCAAGTTCCTTTCCACATGTGCTTCAGGCCATTCAGTGAAGTGCAGGTTGGTGCTCTGGCTGGATATTTACCTTTCTGCCCCCCATCTTACCCTGCTGGACAGCTGTCAGGATTTAGCAGTCAGGGTGTTTGAGCGGCTCTGGAGGTGGACAGAATGGCTGTGGTGCCTCTCCATGCAGAAGGGAATGCTGGTACTTAACCAGCTGCTCCTGTCCATGCTATGGCACTGACTCAAAACACAGGTTCCAACCCCGGGTTTCCTAGCCTACCTCCAGAAGCTCATTCTGGCGTTTTAATGTCCAGGACTGCTCAGGATCTCTCTGGAGTCCTGAGCGTGCCCCTGGAGGAAGGAGGGCAGGACTTACGGTGCATCTGCAGTCAGGTCCATGGCTTCCATCTCCTGGCCCTGCCGAGACTCCTTTAGAGTGAAGGTTGTCTGGTGTGGAGCTGCTTGGCACACACCATCCTCCACCACCTCCAAAGGCTTCAATGCAATCCACAGCTCTTTTATATCCACCCTAGCTGTCTTCCACGAGACCTCTCCAAGCTCTTCTACCAGGACCTCCTCTGAACCCGTAAGCTGGTCTTAGCAACCAGGTCTGCGCTAGGTGCTAATTGAGACAGATTCCCATTACACAATCCCCATCTCAGTGCACAGGTGGCAGAGTTCCTCCTGGTGTGCCAGAGGCTGGTCACCAAGATCAGAGACCTCCTGTACCACGACTGGGTGCATCCCCAAATGCTGGGTCAGCACATAGGTCTCTCCACCCTTCAACCCCCTGGCACCTACTCCAAGATGTGAGGGCGGCCTTACCACCTGCTCCTTGGGCCTACCTCGACCAGGTCCTGTGAGAGGGTGATCCCCGTCCACCCCTCACCCTGAGTCCTCTGGAATTTTCAGCAGTCTAGGTAACAAATGTCTTTGTCTTTTCATAGTTTCAACAGCTAGCTGAATGATCCTGCGGGAGGTGATAAACCAGCTAAGAGGGACCGGGATAGTCTAAGTCTGGGGACCTTTTCTAGCCCTCTCCCCATGCAGGGTGAGCAGAGAGGACCGAGGGGTACATCTACACTGGAGCCTTAGGTCAACTTAAGGATGGTTAAGTTGACCTACAAACTCCTATGTCCAAATTAGGCTTATATCAAGTTGACTTAAGCGCTTCCCAAAGTCGACTTAATAACACCACCTCTTATGGTCGACTTAACACTTAAGTCGACCTTCTTAAGAAAATTAAGTCTGTCCTCTGTGTGAGCCGATGATGCCTGGACGTAGCTAAGGACGGAGCCAGGCCTGAGGCACAGCAGACAGGGCCAGAGGGGTCAAGGATCTACCCAGGGAGCCAGGTTGGGGCACATGGGGCTGTGCTGGGGAGTGCAGAAGAACTGGGATGTGCTGGGCCAGAGCCAGGTGTGGTGAGGGTGCGGCTGGGCAGAGAAAGCTGGATGCTGGGCAGCTTCACATGCAGGCCAGAGGCCACACAGGCTGGATTGTGAGGCGCTGTTACCCTAATGAAAGTATACTGGGGAAAAGGGCCCAGCCCCTAACACCGAAGGTATGTGTCCACCGCCAGAACCAGTGTCCAAGTCACAGGATCCCTGCAGCACAGCCAAACCTGGGCAAGTCTGGGACATGTGAGACAGACTGTGACTGTCCCTCACACTCAGAGCGTGTGGTCAGGTCCCCGGGTCAAGGCCGGTACTGGGTGTTTGCTCCAGCCTGTCTCCGCTTTGCTTTATTTTTACGTGGTGCCTGTTTAATGAATTGTATGGGCGCTAACCTGTCTGCAGTGATCACTGGTCGGGAAGCATCCAGTGTGGAGGGACCACCCTAGGGTGGAAACACCCTCATCCCTGTCCTGACTAACCATGACTAGTTGGGGGTTAAATTCCAAAGGGGTAGCCGTGTTAGTCTATTGTAGAAAGACAACAGAGTCTTGTGGCACTTTTGAAGACTAACAGATTTATTAATCGCATGAGGTTTCATGGGAGAAAATCCCACTTCGTCAGACGCTTTGAAGATAGGAAAGTTACAGAGTGGGAGGAAATTAAATGCAGGGGAGTGTATGACATAGCATCAGGTCAGGCTGTAACAGCAAATCAAAATAGGTGTTAGGATTCAAAACACTGGGGAACAGCACATAGAGGAGGGGGAGGTCAATTCACTTGTTGGGGGTTGACCACCCCAAGAATCCTGTACCTAGCACTCTTCAGTCACAGAGACCCCAGCACATAGGAGAGTGGGAGGGGAACCCTCATGGTTAGTCGGGCCTCTAGGTAAAGGGAGAGACGACTCAGGTACTTTCACCAGTCGACTCCCTAAGGGCAGTGTGTGAGCCAGGGCAGTTCCCCACAATAGTGGGACCATCTCCTGATTATACCCACAATGGGGCTGTACTGGGACCCCACTGCCCTGAGCCAGGTCTCTGGGAGAGGACAAGATATCAGTCATGAAACGAGGGGGATAGCAGTTGAGAGCAGTGACGGAGAAGCACCTGCATTGTCAAAGAAGCTGCACTGCTGTGCGGAGGCTGGGGTGGCTTCTGTAGCTCATGAGAGGTGGGGGGAAGAAATAAACGGCACAGCTTCCATTAGCTAGCTCATTAAAAAGATACAAGGCCCCTACACAACACTTCTGATCACTATATGTGGAGATCTTTAGCTAGGGTGCTGAGAGGGATTGGGATTGGAGTGACACAGCAATATGCCCGTCCAGACTGCACCAGGGGGATTTCACAGCGCCATGGCCTGAGAACTCCTTAATACAGGGTAAGCCCACACTGAGCTAGAGACTGCCTGGCTTGGCCAGGCCCAGCTGACAGGACAGGAACTGGTCAGGGGCAGAACTGAGCTGTCCTGGCCCAGCATTACAGCCCAGAGGTGGGATTTTTTTGATACAGCATGAGAAAGGTATTTTCCTAGTTTGCATACAGGGCAGCACACACCGAGTCAGCGTCCTTTCTAGAGCAGTGGGCTGAGCATCTGGCTTTCAGGTGGAAAATCTTAGTCCCTAAACCTATGGCCAGCTATCACACAACTGCTCCCATGAGAAATGTGGGAAGCAAGTCAACTCAAACTAACCTGACAGCAGGTCAAAACCACCTGTTAGCTTTCTATGATAGGAGAACAAGCCTTGTGGACAGAGGGGAAGCAGTAGACATAGTATATCTAGACTTTAGTGAGGGTTTTCATACAGTCTTGCATCACCTTCTCATTAAGAAACTAGGGAAATACAATCTAGACAAGGGATGTCAAAGTCATTTGCTATGATGGGCCATTTTTTACTTATATGTACTTCAATTGGGCCATACATAACACAAATCAAAAGACTAGGGACTACCATGCATGTGATACTGTGCTCTGCAATACCATGAGACCAGAGAGAGAGGGGGGTGGGTGGTCTTGGGAATGCTTCCATCTCTCAAACTCACCCAGTCTCATTGCTTTTAAAGGTCAAGGAAAGCTCTAAAGCCCCTTTCACCATAATGACAGGTGAAAAGTGCATCTAGAAAAGATGGCCCCTTACCAGGTCTCCAGCTAGCTTGCTCTGGAGCTCAGTTTCAGAACCAGGGCACCAGGACATGATTTTAACTCCCTTTATAAGTAAAGAGCTGGAGCAGCCTGTTCCAGATCTGTTTGGTCCTCACCCCATAGATGATGGGATTGAGCATGGGGGGTACCAGGAGATTCACAATGCCAAATAAGATGTGCAAATGTCGGGGTACATTATGGCCAAACTGGTACGTGTAGAAGGAGAAGAAACCTGGCATGACAGAGGTTAATAAGACACCGATGTGGGAGCCGCAAGTACCAAATGTCTTCTGCCGGGCGTCCTTTGTGGGGAGACGGAATATGGCCCTGATTATCTGAATGTAGGAGAAGACGACAAAACATGCATCTGGGAAAGTCACTGAGAATAACAAAAAGGAGTCATAATAACTAGAGATGCGGATGTCCCCACAGGCCAGCCTCACCACAGCCATGTGCTCACAGTGCGTGTGGGCGATGACGTTGGTTCTGCAGTAGGGTAATCTCCTTGCAAGTAAGGGAAAGGGTAGAATGATCAGGCTCCCTCGCAGAAAAGTTGCCAGGCCGATCTTGGCCACCATAGAGTTTGTCAGGATGGTGGAATGTCTCAAGGGATCACAGATGGCCACATAGCGATCAAAAGCCAGGGCCGTGATGATCCCATACTCGGTCACTAAGAAGCAATTAGTGAAGTAGAGCTGGGTGAAGCAGGCACTGAAATCTATCTCCCTGGAATTGAACCAGAAGATGCTCAGCATTTTAGGCATGGAGCACGTAGACACGATCAGATTGCTGACAGCCAGCATGCAAACAAAATAGTACATGGGCTCATGGAGGCTAGGCTCCATTCTCACGATCAACAGGATGGTGAAATTCCCCAGGACGGCTATGATGTACATGACACAGAAGGGGATGGAGATCCAGACATGAGCTGCCTCCAGCCCAGGAATGCCCAGCAGGATGAAGTAGGAGGGGTTGGTGAAGTCACTTGTGTTAGAATTAGACATGGCGTACGGGAGAAGGTGTTCGACTCCGAGGTAGAACAGTGTCTCCTGCATGGACTGTAGTTTCTTTTGACTTCTTTTATATGCCTATGAACTAGGATGATGGTGAAAATGCAAATGCCTGGACGGAGAGACAGTTATAATATTAGATTCTACATGCAGAAGGGTTGTCTGTTCTCAGGGGGAAGCATGTAACCTTTTATTTTATTTAAAATAAGTGTAGGGATGATATGATAGAACATCTGTAAGTTCAGCTCTGATACCTGCAATACAAAGTTACCTCAGGTTGATATGGATCCAGAACACACAGGATATATGAAGGCCAAAGCAAGGAAAACAGACATTCACAGAAAAAAAGTCTAATCACTTTTATCACTATGATCTGTGACTGTACCTACATTTTGCGCAAGTACATGGAAATGTCAACTCTCTTTCCCCTTATTGGTCTGGCGTACCCAAGACCTTGTGTTCCCCACAACCCCAGATCTTGTGTATAGACTCATAGACTCACAGACTTTAAGGTCAGAAGGGACCAGTACGATCATCTAGTCTGACCTCCCACCCACTGCAACAAAAGGCCACTAACCTATCACAGAGTTATTTACCTCCTTAAATCATGATTTAAGGACTTTAAGATACAGAGAATTCACCGGTAGGTGAGTCATGCCCTGTGCTACAGCGGAAAGTGAAAAACCCCCAGAGCCCAGGCTAATCGGCCCTGGGGGAAAATTCCTTCCTGACCCCAAATATGGTGATTGGTTAAACCCTGAGCACTTGGGCAAGTCTCAACAGTCAGTTACTTCCCCAACTAATTCTCTTAATTTTCTAAAGCTAGCCTTTTAAAGTCAAAGTTCCTGGTCACAGATTTATTTTTGTTTATCCTTCCAATTAGTTTGAACTGAATTAGCTCATGGTCACTTGAACCTAAGTTGTCCCCTACAATCAGTTTCTCTATGAGGTCCTCGTTACTCACCAGTATCAAATCTAAGATGGCATCCCCTCTCGTTGGTTCGGTAACCGTTTGGAGAAGGAATTCATCAGCTATCACATCCAGGAAAAACTGGGCCCTCTTATTACTACTAGCACTAGACGTCCCCCAGTCTATATTTGGGAAGTTAAAGTCTCCCTTAATCACACAGTTCCCAGTAGTATTAACTTCCTTAAAGGCCTTAAAGAGGTCCCTATCCATGCCTAGATCAGATCCCAGCGGTCTGTAACACACCCCAAGCACCATTCCAGGAGAAACTCTAGTAGCTTTTTTCCCTAACATGATTTTTACCCAGATTGATTCTGTTTTGTTATTCCATCACTTTGAATTTCCCTGCAGTCTATCTCCTCATTGACATACAATGCCACTCCCCCATCTTTGCCTTTATATCTATCTTTCCTAAAGAGCACATAGCCTTCAATACCGGTACACCAGTCATGACTACTATCCTATCATGTTTTAGTTATCCCTATAATATCTGGTCTCACTTCCTCTACCAGTAGCTCCAGCTCCTCCATTTTGTTACCCAGGCTTCTCGCGTTAGTATATCAACATTTTCGTTTATGCTGCTTGGCCTCACTCACATTCCTTTTATTCTCATTAGCATTGAGAAATAACCTCTACCCAGTTGTTAAAGTATGTTTGAGAGAAATATGCTTCTAGAGGATTTGAGCGATTTAAAATGGGGGGGGGTTGTTTGTTTATAATTTCAATTTTGTAATGTCGGTTTTTCACATTTAATTTCAAATATCATAGAATCATAGAATAATAGGGTTGGAAGGGACCTCACGAGGTCATCTAGTCCAACCCCCTGCTAAAAAGCAGGACCACTCCCCCTAAATTATCCCAGCCAGGGTTTTGTCTAACCGAGCCTTAAAAATCTCCAAAGATGAAGATTCTACCACCTCCCTAGATAGCCCATTCCAATGCTTCACCACCCTCCTAGTGAGAAAGTTCTTCCTAATATCCAACCTTGACCTCCCCAGCTGTAATTTGAAACCATTGCTCCTTGTTCTGTCCTCTGTTACCCTCGAGAACAGCCTAGCTCCCTCCTCTTTGGAGCAACCCTTCAAGTAGTTGAACGTTGCTATCAAATCTCCCCTCAGTCTTCTCTTCTGTAGACTAAATAAGCCTAGTTTCTTCAGTCTCTCCTCATAAGTCATGTGCCCCAGCCCCCTAATCATTTTTGTTGCCCTCCGCTGGACTCTTTCTAATTTGTCCACATCCTTTCTGTAGTGGGGAGCCCAAAACTGGACACAGTACTCCAGATGCGGCCTGACCAGTGTCGAATAGAGGGGAATTATCACATCCCTCGATCTGCTGGCAATACTCCTACTGATGCAGCCTAATATGCCATTGGCCTTTTTGGCAACAAGGGCACACTGTTGGCTCATATTCATCGTCCCGTCCACCATAACTCCCAGGTCCTTTTCTACAGCGCTGCTACTTAGCTGATCGGTCCCCAGCCTGTAGCAGTGCATGGGATTTTTCCGTCCTAAGTGCAGGACTTTGCACTTGTCTTTGTTGATCCTCATGAGGTTTCTTTTGGCCCAGTGTTCCAATTTGTCCAAGTCTCTCTGGATCCTGTCCCTGCCCTCCAGAGTATCTACCATTCCCCCCAACTTGGTGTCATCCGCAAACTTACTAAGCACGCAGTCTATTCCATCATCAAAATCATTAATGAAGATGTTGAATAGAACCGGCCCCAGGACCCACCCCTGGGGCACTCCACTCGTTACCGGTTGCCAACCAGACATCGAGCCATTGATTCCTACCCGCTGAGCCCGTTGATCTAACCAGTTTTCGATCCACCTTACGGTCCACTCGTCCAACCCATACTTCCTTAACTTGCCAACGAGAATGCTGTGGGAAACCGTATCAAAAGCCTTGCTAAAGTCAAGGTATATCACGTCAACGGCTCTTCCCGCATCCGCAAATCCAGTCATCTCATCATAGAAGGAAATCAGGTTTGTCAGGCACGATTTGCCCTTGGTGAATCCATGTTGACTGTTCCTGATCACTCTATTTTCCTCCAAGTGTTTCAGGATGGATTCCTTATGGACCTGCTCCATGATTTTCCCAGGGATTGAGGTGAGGCTGACCGGTCTGTAGTTCCCCGGATCCTCCTTTTTCCCTTTCTTAAAGATAGGTACTATATTTGCCTTTTTCCAATCCTCCGGGACCACCCCCGTTCGTCACGAGTTCTCAAAGATAATGGCCAGCGGCTCTGCAATCACTTCCCCCAACTCTCTCAGCACCCTCGGATGCAGTTCATCCGGCCCCATGGACTTGTGCACATCCAATTTCATTAAGTGTTCCCTAACCTGACTTTCCATCACCGAGGGCCACTCTTCTCTCCAGTCCGCGTTACCCCGCGTAGTAGCCTGGGAGCTGGCCCACCCTGTGAAGACTGAAGTAAAAAAAGCATTGAGTACTTCAGCCTTTTCCACATCATCCTCCACGAGGATGCCTGCCCCATTCAGTAAGGGACCTACACCACCTCTGATACTTTTCTTGTTGCTGATATACTTATAGAACCCCTTTCTGTTATCCTTCACATCTCTTGCTAGCTGCAACTCCAATTGTCCTTTGGCCTTTCTGATTTGATCCCTGCACCTGATTTGATGCCAGCCACTCAGGAGATTCATCCTCAGCAAACACCCCCAGTTCCAGATGCTAACCTAGAAACTACTATCTTGTTACCTAAAATGTTATTTAAATAAATGTTTTTTTTTAAATGTTATTGAAATGTTATACAAATGTTTTTAGATTATCTCCAGGTCATAACTGAGAAGTGTCATTACCAAGATGATAGATTTGCATTTATCTGTAATAAAAACATTTGTATTAAAAAAATTTAAATCGGCTGAAGTTATTAAACTACAAATCAGTCTGTAGGCCTGCCCTGTCCTCAGCACTTGAACCACTATGCCAACCAAGATGTCCTCCACAAATTTTACCTGCAATCATTTTATTTTTACATCCAGGTCACTGATGAAAATGTCAAATAACATCAGGCTAAGATCTGATCCCTAGAGAACCCCTTTATATGCAGACATTCACTGCCGAAGGGCCATTTACACCTTCTTTCTGAGATCTGTCCAGTGACCATTTTTAGTCTGTTTAACATGCTCTATCGCTATAGTATAGTTTTAATTTTTACCTAAACTTTTTTCCCTATTAAATTAAATGCCTCATAGGAATCAAAGTCTCTTGGATCTGTGCAGTTCCGTTGATTAAGCAAAGTACACACGCCTTAAAGATGAAATCACATTTTTTTGAAAAGACCCATTTCCCATTAACCATGATGAGTGGCTTTAAATTATTTTCCTCTGCTTTGTTTCTCTTTCAATTTAATCCCATATCATCATTTCCATTTTTTGTTTAGGATTGATGTGATGCTAATCAACACATATTTGCCTGGGTCATCCCATTCGCCCTCTGGGAATATTGGCAATCTATTAGGACTCCTCCAGACTTCTGGAATTTCCCCAGTATTTCCTATTTCTTAAATATTTACAAAAGGGAAAGAGGATTTCCTCAGCCACCTCTTTTACTCCATGGTGTGACTTTTCCAGGGGTGCTCATTTAAAGACTTTTTTTTTCCTACTAAGTACTATTTAACATCCTAGTTTACCTTAACGGGCTAGCTAGTTTTCATAATCTCAGGTGGTATCTTAACATCTACTTTGATTCTCTGTTGCAGCCTGACCTGATCCTGTGTCATACACTTCACTTCATTTAATTTCCTCCCATTCTGTATGTTCCCCATCTTCAAAGCATCTGACGAAGAGGAGATTTCTCCCATGAAAGCTCATGCAATAAATATATTTTTTAGTCTTTAAAAGTGCCCCAGGACCCCTTGTTTGTTATGTTATAGATAGTCACTGAATGCTACATAGATTTCAATGGTTAGGAATAAAAGTAGAAGACCGTTCAGCATGGAGAAGTATAAAGTTCATGTCGGGAACCTAACTAACCAGTACTGAAATAATCTAGAGGCTGAGTCCTTCAAGATTTTAGCTTACTTATTTTAAGCATTAACCATATGAAAAGCTGACATATGGAAGTAACCCAAGAATAGCCCTAAGATTAGGCAGGGTGGGCACCCAAAGATTATGGGGAAAGATATACCAATTGATAATTTTTTTTTTAATACAAATGTTTTTATTACAGATAAATGCAAATCTATCATCTTGGTAATGACACTTCTCAGCTACGACCTGGAGATAATCTAAAAACATTTGTATAACATTTCAATAACATTTTAAAAAAAACATTTATTTAAATAACATTTTAGGTAACAAGATAGTAGTTTCTAGGTTAGCATCTGGAACTGGGGGTGTTTGCTGAGGATGAATCTCCTGAGTGGCTGGCCAGAGCGCTTCTCTACTAGATGCGGGACCGATTAAACACAGGATTCTGGGTGTGAACTGACCCAGGAGTGGGGCTTCACCTAGATCATTTAGATTATTTATTTATTTAGATTATCTCCATGTAGTAAATCTAAAATCTTGGCAAGGCAGAAAAAGCATAACAGCCCAGCCTGCTTTTCAAAAAGGGAAACGGATGTACACCAGCTGATGACTTTTATATGTGTAGCTTTTTTTAAAAAAAAGGAAAATTTGCCCAAACATTTTGAAAGGTAGAACCAAACACAGGCCTGCTCTGCCTGTAGAATAAAAACACTGGAAACTATCAAGGTAATTCCTCTGTTTTACCAGCAATCAGAAAAGGAGATTTGTAATAAAAACTTGTACCAACAAAGCGTGTAAAAAATAAAACCATGCATCTACCGTTGCAACAAAGATTGAGTTTTGTGTTTTCCTAATATTATCTATTGCGTTGTGATTACAAAGAAAGAAGATGGAATGATACAGTTAGCAAAAAGCAGAGTTGAACGAATATGGAAGATAAAAAGGTGTCCTGGGAAGAATAGGTTTTTAATGAATTGTATGGGAGAATATTAGTCATCATCGTTGTTGTTAATCGCAGCCCGATATTAGTATGCCTTTCTGCATACCTGTGCAGCTATGGAATAACTAATTGGGCAGGGGATGGGGAGACACTCGCTCAACCTTTGTCTGACTCTGTACCCCTCCCTGATGCTCTGGTGAATGTGCTGGAATCTACCTTTCAGGAAAAGACCAATAAACTTATTTATGTGGCCCTCATGGGATGGCCAGCCACAGCCACAATGTTCCACCTATTCCTAATTGTTTTAATAAGCTGTTTATGTCTTGAAATAATATGCTGTATGTGCTTTTGGGTGAGATGAATGTATCTTGCATTAAAACCTCAAATTCTCTTTGCTTTTCAGTGTCACCCTAACACAATTCTGTAACATGGGTCCCATCCAATACATTCAAACTGAAGAATCAAAAGGGGATGATGTGAGCCATCCACAGGAGCCATGTAAATCAATCGGATGTAGATCGCTTGTTTTATTGTATAAATGAGATTGAGCTAAATACAAATAAAAACAAAAGTCCTGTGGCACCTTAGGCTATGTCTCCACAGGCAAGTTAGTTCGAATTAAGGAGGCTTAATTCGAACTAACTTAAGCCATGGCTACAGTAGGCTTTCATTAGTTCGAATTAAGGGGTTCCTTAATTCGAACTAATAAATTTGAATATGCTATTCAAACTAAGGGTCAATTCGAACTGGTTAGTTCAAATTAACCAATGTGGCCCTGTTAGTTCAAACTAATTGCTTAGTTCAAACTAACTGGCCCATTGAACATGAATGACACTTGCTTAGTTCGAGCTAAATTTTGCTAGTTCGAATTAAGTTAATTCCAACTAACTAAAATTATTTTGTATTAGTTAGTTCGAATTAACTAATTCGAACTAACTTAAGTGAGTGTTGACATAACCTTAAAGACTAACCAATTTCTTGGGGCATAAGCTTTCGTGGGCTCCAACCCACTTTGTCAGATGAATGATGAAGTGGGTTGGAACCTACGGAAGCTTATGCCCGAAGAAAAAATGTGTTAGGCTTTAAGGTGCTACAGGACTCTCGCTTTTTCCTGTATACAAACTAACATGGCTACCTCTCTGGAACTAAATACAAATGATTCCTTTACTGTACTGAGAATGGTAACGTACTGTTTAGTGCTGACTAAGTGAACCACATCTTGAATAATGGACCCTGTTTCCATTCTTGATGAAACTTTGCAGGTGTACACCGTGAAATTTCATTTATGTGTGAACGAGACGCGTGAATGAAGGTCTGTGTGATGGGATCAGTCTCTGATGCGAGCCTGTCCTGAGGAAATGCAAATACTAAAGAATGGCTGAAGAATGCAGCAGACAGACCCATAAAAACAAAGAAGGCTGCATCCCAGGAAGAAAGATATAAAATACAATCAAGACAAGAAGAAAGTCATGTCTGTAAGTGACTGGGGATCAATGCTCACAGGAGCCCTGAGGCAGCCTGGCACAGCAAGTCCCATCAACTGACATGAGAGCCAGAAAGTATCAAGGATGGGTAAGAACATTGAGTCTTGTTCTACACCTGTCATATTGGAGCATCACGTTAGCAACTAAGACGGGGCTGGCTCCCTCCCTCCTCGTGCCCAGCCTAGTTGATCACTGTGCTGGTTTGAGCAACGCATGAAAGGACTGGTAATTATTTCACACCGGCGTGCAGATCTTCTTGTGTGTTTGTGTGTGTGTGTGTGTGTGTGTGTGTGTGCCCATGCACTTTTTGACATTTTTACATTTACAATAAATGTGTCGTGTTGCCTTATCCCCTGAAAACCTGCCGCTAATCTTTATGAAGCATAACAAAACTGCAGGATGGCAGGTATTGAGTAAATCACAGGATGAACCACGAATGAGGTACCTGTGAATTCTGAGACAGAAATGTCTTCTCTGGAAATCCCTCTCAGGTAGCCGTGTCCCGCTCCTCTGTCACAGCAGCATCTGCAATCACACTCTATGCTGAGAGCCGACAGAGGGAAGTGCCCCAGACAGGATGGAAATGGTTTGATAATATAGCTCTGGGATATCCCACTGGAGTTCCTAGGCTGCAGACGGGGACACTAAACATTATCTCTCTTTTCACATCTGCTATTCTGTGCTCATTTGCCATCTGCTGGAGTAAAGAGTAATTAAGTGTTCTTCCCAAAGGGAGAGCAAGTAAAGCAGGGATAATGGCTACCTCTCCATGGGGCAGAGGTGTCAAACTCATTCGGTGTCAGGGGCCAGATTGGAAGGCAGGACACCGGCCAGGGGCCGAAGTGTGTCTGAGTAGACTTCCTGACCCCTTTCTCAGCACAGTACCACTTGGGGCCCCTGACCCCTTTCCCTGCCACGCTTGGGGCAGTGTGGGCTCCTCTTTCCCCTCCCCAAACCCACAGGCTCTCAGACACCTTCCCTTTCCCCTGCCCTGTGGGCTCCCCTTTGTTGCGCTGGCTCCCAAACCCCTTCCCCTTTGCTGCACTGCCCTTCTCCCCTTCCTGGTGTGGTTCCTGTGCCCATCCCCTTCCCTGCACCAGTGCCTGAACCCCTTTCCCAGCCTGCTGCCCCATGGAGCCAGATCCCTGTTGGGATTCACTCCAGTTTGGCCACATCCTAC
>ML686021.1:98135-112870 GCA_007922175.1 Pelusios castaneus | reverse complement strand
TTCTTTCTTTCTTTCTTTCTTTCTTTCTTTCTTTCTTTCTTTCTTTCTTTCTTTCTGCCAGCCATCCCACCCCTCCACTCTCTTGTCACCAGGGCCTTTCTCCTAACGCTCTCCCCACCCCACCCTCTTTTGCCCTACCACCCCTTTTCTTCTTTACCCCTCTTCTTTCACAAGACATAATGTCACGTAAGCATAAAATACATTTAAATTATTAATAAAATAATTTTAAATAACAACTTTTATTAATTTTTCATTGTTCTATATTTTTCAATAATTTCTGTTGCCTGTGTTTGCATAAAAATTGTTTCTTTATAATTTTACAATGTATAATTGTATATTAGGTGGTTTTGTTGTGAGAGAGATCATAACAAAAAGTTTAGGGTTCCGTGAATTTATTTGTTGCCTTCAGGGGTTCCACAGCCCATAAAAGGTTGAAAACCACTGGGCTGGGGGATCCTCTGGGAGAAGGGAGCCCTTCTCTAGTGTCTTTGTGCGGGGAGAGCCAGCTGTGCAGTACTGGCTCTCCCCTTGGGAAGCCACCAGCCGCTTCTGTGTCCCTGTGGGGGGAGCCAGAACCAGCTGCTTCCTGGGGAAGGCACCACCATGGATCCCTTTTCCCCAGTTGGAGCCCCAGGTCCGTTCGTGGCAGGGAGCTATGGCTTCCTTGTCTCCCGACCTGCGGAGCTGAGGCTCCGAACCACGACCTAGTCAGTCGACTTAAAAAGTCTAGTGTAGACTCTCTAAGTTGACTTAATATGGTCGACTTTAAGTTGACTTAAGAAAGTTGACTCAACGAAGTCGACTTAACTTTGCAAGTGTAGACATAGCCAAGGTGATTAACCAGTGGGATAAGTGGCCTCAGCAGGTTGTAGAATCTCCATCACTGTAGGTTTTAAGAGCAGGTCAGACAAATACCTGTCAGGGATGATTTATGCGGGTATTTGGTCCTGCCGTGAGTGCAGGGGACTGAACTCGAGGACCTCTCATGGTCCCTTCCAGTTTCTATGATTCTATGATTTAAATGTTATTTTAAAATAAATGGTAACTGAAAAGACATCACATTAAAGAGCCTTCTGGTATTGATGCTTCTCAGCCACTACCTTGAGATAATCTAAAAAGTTGCCACAGCAGAAAAAACATTACAAAACTGGAGTGCTTTAGAAAAAGGGAACCTGAGGTACACCTCCTCATTACTTTTTTTTTTTTTTTTTTTATAAAAAGAAAAATTCACCCCCAAATCTTGAAAGGTAGAACCCAATACAGACCTGCCCTGTCTATACAGCGAAAGCACAGGAAACTATCAAGGTAATTCCTCTGTTTTACCAGCAATCATAAAAGGAGATTTGTAAAAGAAAGGGGTATTTTAAACAAAATGTTTCTACCTCCTTCAAAAAGACTTAGAAAAATATTCTTTTTGCTTTTTAGAACTTTAATAAAAACTTGGACCAACAAGACATCTTAAGAATAAAACCATGCATCTACCGTTTCTACAAAGATTTAGTTTTCCTAATATTATATATTGTGTTGTGTTTACAACAAAAGAAAGAAAGAAAGAAAGAAAGAAAGAAAGAAAGAAAGAAAGAAAGAAAGAAAGAAAGTGGAATGTTGCAGTAAGCAAAAAGCAGAGTTGAATGAATGGAGGATAAAAAGGTGTCATGGGAAGAATAGGTTTCTAATTAACTGTATAGGAGAATTTTAGTCATCATCATTGTTGCTAATCGCAGCCCAATATTAGTATGCCTTTCTGCACATCTGTGCAGCTATGGAATAACTAATCGGGCAGGGGAGGAGCAGACACTCGCTCAACCTTTGTCCGACTCTGCACCCCTCCCTGATGCTCTGGAGAATGTGCTGGAACCTACCTTTCAGGAAAAGACCAATAAACTTATTTATGTGGCCCTCATAGGATGGACAGCCACAGCCACAATGTTCCACCTATTCCTAATTGTTTTACTATTAAGCTGTTTATGTCTTGAAATAATGTGCTGTATGTGCTTTTGGGTGAGATGAATGTATCTTACATTAAAACCTCAAACTCTCTTTGCTTTTCAGTGTCACCCTAAGACAATTCTGTAACATGGGTCCCATCCAATACATTCAAATTGAAGAATCAAAAGGGAATGATGTGAGCCATCCACAGGAGCCATGTAAATCAATCAGATGTAGATTGCTTGTTTTATTGTATAAATGAGATTGTGCTAAATACAAATGATTCCTTTACTGTACTGAGAATGGTAACATACTGTTTATTGAATAAGTGAACCACATCTTGAATACTGGACTCTGTTTCCATTCTTGATGAAACTTTGCAGGTGTACACTGTGTAATTTCATTTAGATGTGTGAACGAGATGTGAGAATGAAGGTGTGTGTGATGGGATCGGTCTCTGAGCCCAGCCTGTCTTGATGAAATGCAAGTAAAAAAGAATGGCTGAAGAATGCAGCAGACAGACCCCTAAAAACAAAGAAGAAGGCTGCATCCCAGGTAAAAAGGAATAAAACACAATCAAGACAAGATGAAAGTCATGTCTGCAAGTGACTGGGGTCAATGCTCACAGGCGCCCTGAGGCAGCCAGGCACAGCAAGTCCCATCGACTGACATTAGAATCAACAAGTATCAAGGATGGGTGAGAACATGGAAACGTTGGGTCTTGTTCTACATTAGCAACCAAGACGGGGCTGGCTCCCTCCCTCCTCCTGCCCAGCCTAGTTGGCCACTGTGCTGGTTTGAGCAATACATGAAAGGACTGGTAATTATTTCACATCAATCACAGATCTTTGTGTGTGTGTGTGTGTGTGTTGCTTTTTGACATTCTTACATTTACAATAAATGTAGTGTATTCCTTGTTCCCTGAAAAGATGTTCTTAAATCTTTTCCATTCTAAGTATAATCAAAGTGCAGGATGGCAGGTAGAGAGTAAATCTCAGGAAGAACAAGCAAAGGGGTACCTGTGAATTCTGAGACAGAATTGTCTTCCCTGGGAATCCCTCTCACGCAGCCGTGTCCCACACCTCTGTCACACCAGCATCTGCAACAATATCCCACACCGAGAGCTGACACAGGGAAAGTGCCCCGGAAAGGATGGAAACAGGATTATAATATAGATCTGGTCAATCCCAGTGGGGTTCCTAGGCTACAGACAGGAGACGCCAGCCAATGTTTCTTTCCATCTCTTCTCTTCTTTGCTCATTAACCATCTGTAGGTGTAAACAGTAATTAATGGTCCTTCCCAAAGGAAGAGGAGATCTCCCTGACTGCCTTTTGCCAGTAGAGTCAATTAGTAAAAAAAATAAAATCAAGGATAATGGCTATATTTCCACAGGGTCTGATAGCCTGTTAATGCCTGGATGGATGGGCAGCTAGCAGACAGATAGGTCTGAGGAGTGACTGAGGGACACAGAAAATCTTTCTGCAAACACACAGGACTGTTGCTAAGGCAGGGTGGGCAAACTTTTTGGCCTGAGAGCTATATCCATGGTATGGCAGTCCACATGCAATGGGAGAGGGACAAGGCTGGGAGTGGAAATCTTCCACTGCTCTCAGAAACAGGGCCACAGGGCGCATGTTTGGAGTAAGTGTGGGGTATAAACGGAGGAGTGATGCCATTCTTCTGCCAGGAGGCTGCCACTGGGAGAGGGGAAGGGAAAGGAGTGGGGCCCAGTGTGGGGGAGCGATTGCCGTGCTCTGGCCTGGTCTAGGTGGAGGACATAATGAAAGGTTCCCCCAAATCACATCTCGCCCCCAGGCAGTTGATTTCCCACATCTGCTCTACCTCTCTCAGCTGTTGTCCATTTTGTCTCACTCCAGAGGCCTGACTCAGGGCAAGTGGTTCCCAGCACAGCCCCAGTGCTGGTGTAACTGGGAGATGGTCCCGCTATTGTGGGGAACTTCCCTGGCTCACACACTGCCCTGGGGAAGTTGACTGGTGAAAGTATCTGAGTCCCCTCTCTCTTTACCTAGAGGCCCACCTGACCATGAGGGCTCCCCTCCCAATCTCCTATGTGCTGACGTACCTGTAACCCAATAGTGCTGGGCCCAGGATTCCTAGGGGGCTAAACCTCCAACTCAGTCATGGCCACACAGGACAGGGGAGAGGGTGTCCTCACCCCGGGGGCTCTCTACACTAGGTGCTCCCCGAGCACTGATCACTGCAGACAGGTCAAAGCAAATCCAATTCATTAGACAGGCACCAAGAAAAAATAAGACAAAGAGGAGACAGGCTGGAGGCAAACACCCCGTGATGGCCTTGGCCCAGGGACATGAGTCAGCATCTCGGAGTATGAGGGATATTTCCAATCTGTGTCTCCCATGTCCCAGACCTGTGGGGATCTTGAGACTTGGACTCTGGCGCTGGCAGTGGCTACACACCTCGGGTTCGAGGTGGCTGATCTGCAGGGTTAACTTCTCTCCACTGGCTCTGGGGGTGACAGTCTCAGGGTCATGGTTTCCCCATGACCTGTCCCTCATCAATTGATGCTGGGAGTTGTCTCCTGCAGGGTTTGGCAGAGGTGGAACCTCTCAGGATCAGTTAGCATTAATGACCCGCCCTGCGCCCCATAGTGTGTTTATGGGACCAGCTGATGACTGAGCCATGGGACATGGGCAGGGCTGTCCGTTTGGCCTCCGTCTCACTGAGCTGCACCGTCTGTTATGCTCTGTCTACGCTTGCTGCAGGGCGGAGGAGGGCTCAGATGCAGCCGCTGTGTGACGGCAGGAGAGTGTCCTTGAGGCGGGAAGCACATTGTGTTAGGGAACAGAAGCTGGGAATGTTCATTTGAGATGGCAGCGTCAGGAGGAAGAGGTACCTACTTCATCTCAACAGCTGTGAAAGTGGCTGAAAGCTGACCCAAGTGGGTGAGCTACAGTTGCCTTTTACTGGGCTGCAGCCTGCCAGCTTGTCAGGGTCACGTGGTCACTGTAGGTGCACCAACTTCTCATGTTAAAAGAAATCTCCAGCCTTCCAAATCCCACAGCGATGGACAAGTGGTGAGAGGGAAAGATTAGTGAATAAGGTAGTCCCTCGCCAGCCACCAATCTGCATGTGGGGAGCAGGAGTTAGATGTTGTCTGGCATCTGCACTGAGACAGGGCACAAGTCTTTCTTATTTAGTCTGCAGAAAATAAGACGGAGGGGGGATTTGATAGCTACTTTCAACTACTTGAAGAGGTGCTCCAAGGAGGAGGGAGCTAGGCTGGTCTTGGTATAACAGAGGACAGAACAAGGAGCAATGGTTTCAAGTTGCAACTGGGAAGGTCGAGGTTGGACATTAGGAAAAACTTTCTCACTAGGAGAGTGGTGAAGCATAGGAATGGGTTACCTAGGAAGGCAGTGGAATCTCCATCTTTGGAGATATTTAAGGTCCAGTTAGACAAAACCCTGGCTGGGGTGATTTAGTGGGAGTGGTCCTGCTTTTAGCAGGGGGTTGGACTAGATGACCTCATGAGGTCCCTTCCAACCCCAAGTTTCTATGATTCTATAAGTCAACAGCTGTTAGCATGATGGAGCAGTCCTCTTTAGGGTCCCTTCTGCTCACCCTGCACGAGGAGAGGGTTAGAAAAGGTTCCCCAAACCTAGGGTGTCTCATCCACTCCAGTGTGGATTATCCCCTCCAGCAGGATCACTCAGCCTGCAATTAAAACTCTGAAAGGACAGGGACCTTTGATAGCTGGAATGTGCCCCCCGACCGCTGATGGATAGCAAAGATGATGTATGAATGGAAAGAAGAACTTCTGTTACCACCAGGGAGTGAACTTCTGAGGTATAACTCCATCCTCATTGCCCAGAGAGAGATAAGGTGCATGGATGAATGTCTGGAGAGGGAAATGTGCCGGGACAGGCATGTTCATGGTGTCCATTTGCAATTCAGAAATCTTTTAGGTAGTTGTGAGGAATGGAGATATTCTGGGCTATCTCTGAATGCTATGTGTGCTTCAGTTTCCCCCATGTATTACTCATGTAAGTTCATGATAGGTCCCGGGTGTGTGATTATTGCAGAGGGACGGGTCTGGGAGTAACTGGAAAAAGAGGCCAGTTTCCTGTGAATGGCTAACAGGGGGTAGTCCCAAGAATCAGGGACTTCAAATTAACCTGCAAGCAAAGTCCTTCCACTCTATGGCTATATCTACACTGGGGAATTTAGGTTGACTTAAATAAGTCGACTTTAAGTCGACCTTATTAAGTCGACTTAGAGAGTCCACACAGGACTCCTAAGTCGACTTAAAGGGGGCCTTACTAACTCGACTTAGAGAGTCTACACTAGACTCTCTAAGTCGACTAGTTTGGTCCAGGGGCTGGCTCTCCCTGAGGCAGCAAGCCCCTGAGTGGTCCGGGGGAGAAGGGAGCATGGAGCTCCCTTCTGCCCTGGACCACTCGGCTCCCGACTTCTCAGAAGGGCAGCTGAAGCGAACACCTGGAGCACGGGTCTCAGGGACAAGTGATTCCTGACCAAGAGGGAGAGCAGGAGACCCGTGCTCCAGCTGCCGGCTGCTGGAGCGCGGGTCTCCTGCGCTTCCCCCTGGCCACGACCTCTAGGTCCGGCTAGGAGGTAGCCAGGTTCCCTTGGCCAGGACCGCTCAGTACCAGCTAGGAGGGAGCCCCGTGCTCCCTCCTAGCCAAGACTGCACTCCAGCTCCTGGGAAGCCTCCGAAGTCTTGCAATTGCCGGTGCTCCGGCTCTTTGCGGAGGCCCGCGGGCTTCCCTAACCAGCTGGAGTGCGGGCAATTGCTGGCGCAGCACTCCAGCTGTTTAGGGATGCCGGGTGGTCCCGGTGACACTAAGTCGACTTAGGGCACCCACAGTGCTTAAGTCGACTTAAGCTTCAAAGTCAACTTTATACGATGTCTTATAAAGTCGACTTTGAATTTCCTTAAGTCAACTTAAGCAGCAGCTTAAGTCGACTTAAGGAAATGCCAGTGTGGATGCACAGTAAATTAAGTCGACTTAAGCATGCTTAAGTCGACTTAATTTACAAGTGTAGATGCACCCTATGATCCTTAGAATGAATAAACATTTCTGACTTCGTGCTGGCTGGGAATCACTTCTGACTGCCAAGGGGAGCTGGCTCTTTGGAGATGAAGGAAGGATCTGGTTTGATGAGAAGTGTGCTGAGATTCAGGGCCCTCTCGATCTGAAAAGAAAAGCTCATTGTACATGGCAGAATGGTTTATCACAACCCCAGCAGAGTTATGTAAGCAACTTAAGACTGAATTACAAGGAAGTCCCAAACCTAGCGTGTCTCATCCCCTTCTACCTGACACAGGTCCTGGACAGCCAGCAGTGTTTATGGGAGGTGAATTGGTGGCTAGGGTCCTATGTCCACAAAGAGGCAACCGGCAGCAGGATGAGAGGCAGAGCTGAAGGAGAAAGAGAAGGCTACAGTTTGGAGACGGGGGCATACCTTAAGGGCAGTGAATCCTTCAAAGCCAGATGGAAGGATCAGTTTGAGTCATTACCACTATCGAATACAGATAACAACAATATGGAGGAGAATCACTAGCCGATCCCTCTCCCCCACCCTCAGAGAGGTAAGACAAGCCATCATGCAAACTGAGAACAAGAGAGCAGAACCAGAAAACTGATGTGGATATCACAAGCTCAGGGGCGCAAACCACCGATTGACCTCAATGGCTCGCTTCAAAGTAAAGTGTCTTGTCCTTGAGATCCAAAGCCAGATGTCCTGGGCCTGTGGAAACTGCAGGACTCTTGTTTCATTAAGTGTTAGGTGTATCTGTGTGTTTCTGGTTCTCTGGGTTGGTTTCCTCTGGACTTTGGCCTCTCTGGGAGTGTTCAGTACAAGATCCCCAATACCAGTCACGCAGACACCCAGCCTTAGAAGATTCTCCTCCCAAGGAGAGAGGCTTTGACTGCTCTTTACCTGTGTGAAAAGCCTCAAGTGACTGAAATTGACTCAAGAAATCCCTCCTTTTCTCCCACAAACTGGCATTACAGTGTAAGGAAGACAACCAACTATGCATAAGTCGACAATTTACAAGTGTAGACACATCCAACCATCCCATCCAGGGTTTTGTCTAACCGGACCTTAAATATCTCCAAAGACGGAGATTCTACCACCTCCCTAGGTAACCCATTCCAATGCTTCACCACCCTCCTGGTGAGAAAGATTTTCCTATATACAACCTCAACCTCCACAGTTGTAATTTGAAACCATTGCTCCCTGTTCTGTCCTCTGTTACCACCAAGACCAGCCTAGCTCCCTCCTCTTTGGAGCACCCCTTCAAGTAGTTGAAGGTTGTTATCAAATCCCCACACACTCTTCTCTTCTGGAGACTAAATAAGCCTAGTTTCTTCAGTCTCTCCTCGTAAATCATATGCCCCAGCCCCCTAATCATTTTTTTTTTGCCCTCTGCTGGACTCTTTCTAATTTGTCCACATGCTTTCTGTAGTGGGGAGCCCAAAACTGGACACAGTATTCCAGATGCAGCCTCAGCAGTGCCGAATAGAGGGGAATAATCACATCCCTCGATCTGCTGGCAACACTCCTACTGATGCAGCCCAATATGCCATTGGCCATTCTGGCAACAAGGGCACACTGTTGGCTCATATTCATCTTCCCGTCCACCATAACCCCCAGGTCCTTTTCTACAGAGTTGCAACTTAGCCGATCGGTCCCCGGCGTGTAGCAGTGCATGGGATTTTTCCGTCCTAAGTGCAGGACTTTGCACTTGTCCTTCTTGAACCTCATGAGGTTTCTCTTGGCCCAGTTTTCCAATTTCTCCAAGTCTCCCTGGATCCTGTCCCTGCCCTCCAGAGTCTCTACCATTCCCCCCAGCTTGGTGTCATCCGCGAAATTACTAAGCACACAGTCTGTCCTGTCATCGAGATCATTAATGAAAATGTTAAACAAAACCGGCCCCAGGACCAACCCCTGGGGCACTCCACTTATTACTGGTTGCCAACTAGACATTGAGCCATTAATTCCTACCCATCGATCCTAACATAGAATCATAGAATCATAGGGCTGGAAGGGACCTCACGAGGTCATCTAGTCAATCCCCTGCTAAAAAGCAGGACCACTCCCACTAAATCACCCCAACCAGGGTTTTGTCTAACCGGGCCTTAAAAATCTCCAAAGATGGAGATTCTACCACCTCCCTAGATAACCCATTCCAATGCTTCACCGCCCTCCTAATGAGAAAGTTTTTCGTAATATCCAACCTTGACCTCCCCAGTTGTAATTCGAAACCATTGGTCTTTGTTCTGTCCTCTGTTACCCTCGAGAAAAGCCTAGCTCCCTCCTCTTTGGAGCAACCCTTCAAGTAGTTGAACGTTGCTATCAAATCTCCCCTCAGTCTTCTCTTCTGTAGACTAAATAAGCCTAGTTCCTTCAGTCTCTCTTCATAAGTCATGTGCCCCAGCCCCCTAATCATTTTTTTTTGCCCGCTGCTGGACTCTTTCTAATTTGTCCACATCCTTTCTGTAGTGGGGAGCCCAAAACCGGACACAGTATTCCAGATGCGGCCTGACCAGTGTTGAATAGAGGAGAATTATCACATCCCTCGATCTGCTGGCAATACTCCTACTGATGCAGCCTAATATGCCACTGGCCTTTTTAGCAACAAGGGCACAGGCTCATGAGGTTTCTTTCGGCCCAGTGTTCCAATTTGTCCAAGTCTCCCTGGATCCTGTCCCTGCCCTCCAGAGTATCTACCATTCCCCCCAACTTGGTGTCATCCGCGAACTTACTAAGTACACAGTCTATTCCATCATCAAGATCATTAATGAAGATGTTGAATAGAACTGGCCCCAGGACTGACCCTTGGGGCACACCACTCATTACCAGTTGCCAACCAGACATCGAGCCATTGATTCCTACCCTCTGAGCCACTTGATCTAGCAAGTTTTCGATCCACCTTATGGTCCACTTGTCCAAGCCATACTTCCTTAACTTGCCGACGAGAATGCTGTGGGAAACCGTATCAAAAGCCTTGCTAAAGTCAAGGTATACCACATCAACGGCTCTTCCCGCATCCACAAATCCAGTCATCTCATCATAGAAGGAAATCAGGTTGGTCAGACACGATTTGCCCTTGGTGAATCTATGCTGACTGTTCCTGATCACTCTATTTTTCTCCAAGTGTTTTAGGATGGATTCTTTGAGGACCTGCTCCATGATTCTCCCAGGGATTGAGGTGAGGCTGACCAGTCTGTAGTTCCCCGGATCCTCCTTTTTTCCTTTCTTAAAGATAGGTACTATATTTACCTTTATGCAATCCTCCAGAACCTCCCCCGTTCGCCATGAGTCCTCAAAGATAATGGCCAGCGGCTCTGCAATCACTTCCCCCAACTCCCTCAGCACCCTCGGATGCAGTTTATCTGGCCCCATGGACTTGTGCACATCCAGTTTCTTTAAGTGTTCCCTAACCTGACTTTCCATCACCGAGGGCCGCTCTTCTCTCCATTCCACATTACCCCGTGTAGTAGCCTAGGAGCTGGCCCTCCCTGTGAAGACTGAAGTGAAAAAAGTATTGAGTACTTCAGCCTTTTCCACATCATCCACCACAAGGATGCCTGCCCCATTCAGTAAGGGACCTACACCACCCCTGATCCTTTTCTTGTTGCTGATATACTTATAGAACCCCTTTCTGTTATCCTTCACAACCTTTGCTAGCTGCAACTCCAATTGTCCTTTGGCCTTTCTGATTTTATCTCTGCAGTCCCGAGCAATATCTTTATACGCCTCCCCTGTCATCTGTCCAAGCTTCCACTTCTTGTAAGCTTCCCTTTTGTGTTTCAGCTCCCCGCAGAGTTCCCTGCTAAACCACACAGGTCGCCGTCTACATTTGATGTTCTTTCTGCACATCGAAATGTTATCTTCCTGTGCCTTTAACAGGGTTTCTTTAAAATACAGCCAGATTTCCTGGGTGCCTTTGCCCTTTAGATCAGCCTCCCAAGGGATTTTGCCCATCAGCTCCCTGAGGGAGCCAAAATCTTTGTTTCTGAAGTCCAGGATATGTGTTCTGCTTCTTTCATTTCTTCCATTGGTCAGGATCCTGAACGCTACCATCTGCTGGACTCCTGGTCCCCTGGTGACACTGGACTGGGTCCTGAATGTGGGGATGGACTTCCAGCCCCAACCCTCCGCCTGCCACCACCATTTCTTGAGGGAGGGTGACAGCTGGCCATAGAGGGTGAAGACTGAGACTTTCAATATGATGAGCATGCGCCCAGCCCACTCCCCTGCAAGGGGCTGTGACCCGGGCGTCCTTGTGTAACCACATGAAAACTCAAACATCAGGGCAAGCTGCAAAAATGAGAATAAATTCACTCAGCTCTGGTGGGAAACACTGAAGCTGGACTTCCCAAATCAGTCACAAACCATTCTTCCCCACACTGGTTGTCAAGGAGCACCAATAATATGGGCAGGGCTCAGTTCTTGGTGTTGCTTAGAAGATGATCCATGGAAACGACTGTAGCTTGTTCAAAGTGTGTCTTTTTCTCTTTTCCACCACATCTTCACCCACCTTCTTGCAGTCAGATGACTTTTCCTTCTCCAGCCAAGGCACTTCATCTCCATTGGTTTTGTATGCATGCTTTCACCAGGTGTGTCGGAACCCAGCTCCATTTGTCTGCCCCCACTTGGGCCACGTGGAATACATTTGGGGACGTGTTTCATGTCTGTACACATGTAGGATATTACAGGAAACATGTGATCATAACAGAAATGTAGGCCTGCCATATGCATTCCAAAAATGCTTCACAAGACATGCTTTGCATTGGACCATATGCAGTTACATTGCAAGGGTCAACATTAAAGCCTTACTCAGCCCAAACTACAGAGTTATGCATTGTGGGAATGGTGCAGCATGACACAGATGGATAGAGACCTGTGTCTATTTACAAGTTTAAACCTCCTGAGGGCCATTTTCTATCCATTAGTTCTTGTGTCCACACTGGCACTGAACTTAACTAATTCCTTTCCCTCCCTAGTATTTATCCCTCTGGTGTATTTATAGAGAACGATGACATCTCCCCTCAACCGTTTTCTGATTAGGCTAAAGAAGCCAAGCTCTTTGGCTATGTCTACACTAGAAAAGTTAAGTTGACTTTGTTAAATCATCTTAAAGTCAACCTTTGTAAGTCAACTTAAAAAAGACGACAACTCTTCTAGTGTAGACATAGCCCCTTGTCAACCTTATTAAGTCAATTTAATGCTTTAAGTCGACTTAATAAGGTCGATTTATGCGTTAATCCCAGTCCACACTGGCTTTCAGTCGACTTAAGGAGTTGATTTAAGGCTTAAGTCGACCTAAAACTAGATGTTATTAAGTCGACTTAAGCTTTCCTTAAATAACCTTAAGGAAATGCTTAAGTTGATTAATAAAAGCCCAGTGTGGACCTGGCTTTGTTTAGGTCGACTTAAGCCTCCTGAAGTCGACCTAAGTTGCCAATGTAGACGCACCCCTACTAATGCAGCCCAATATGCCATTGGCCTTTTTGGCAACAAGAGCACACTGTTGGCTTATATCCAGCGTCCCGTCCACCCCAAACTCCAGGTCCTTCTCTACAGATATTTAAGATTCGGTTAGAAAAAACCTTGGCTGGGGAGATTTAGTGGGAGTGGTCCTGCTTTTAGCAGGGGGTTGAACTAGAAGACCTTGTGTGGTCCCTTCCAGCCCTATGATTCTATGATTCTGTGATTCTAAAATCAGGTCTTATTAAGTCAACTTAATTTTTCCTTAAATCAACTTAAGGGGCAGCTTAAGTCAATTTAAGGAAAGACAAGTGTAGACGCAGAGTAAATTAAGTCGACTTAACTTACAAGTGTAGACGCACCCTATGTTATTAATACACATGAACTTGCCAGCCTATAGGAAAAGTGTACCTCAAGAATGTGTGGGTGAGGAAGGTAAGTTTGGACTTGGAAGCAGGACCCCTATTGTCCAGAGTATAGAAAGGGTAAAGAGTGTTCCCATGTTATGCTCACCAACTACTCCTTTCTGTAAACTGCTTCTTTGGTGTGTTCCAAAGGAGTAGCCGAGTTAGTCTATTGCAGAAAAACAACAGAGTCCTGTGGCACCTTTAAAGACTAACAGATGTATTTATCGCATGAGCTTCCATTTTTGACGAAGTGGGATTTTCTCCCACGAAAGCTCATGCGATAAATAAATCTGTTAGTTTTTAAAAGTGTCACAGGACCCTGTCTAGTCTGTTAGTATCTTTTGTGCTATGATACTTAAGTATTGTCCCAGCCAGGGCTCGTCTTCCATCCCAGCCTTTACATGAAGACACTGCCTTCAGCCTGGAGCCTCCAGTGTCTGTCCTCTGGCTGGAACAGAGCCATGCGTTGTGCTGGGATTTCCAGTCAGATCCATCTCCCAGTTAGGGGATCTTTAAAATCAACCAAGTTATTCTCCATCTCAGTTTCCTCTGGTCCCCCCACCCGGCAAGCCATCAGACTCTCTACACCTGCCCCACACACAAACCCTCCTACATTTGCAGTCCATTCTCCTGTCCTGAAAGCCACACGCTGAACTGAGCCCAGCCAGCACCTCTCACAACCACCAGTGGACAGAGCGAACTAGCAGAAGGATGTGTCTGGCTCACTAAACTCACCATCTAGTGGCCAGGCTCACTCAGGGGACAGGAGCCCTATGGCTGCTTGCACCTTGCTCACTGAACTCACCATCTAGTGCACCAGGCTTTTCCCAAAGGAGCCCCATGGCTGCTTGCACCTTTGCTGGATCTCAGCTGGCAGAGGACAAAGCAGCTGGATCTGGAGGGAGGGGCTAGCCCTCTCCCCAACCCCCATAAGCCAGTCATGTGACCATGGTTGCCCCCAAGCTTTCAACAGTGCATCCCAGTGACACGAGCCTGGACCTGGCCTAGGGAGCAAAGCATCCAGGGAGGATCTGCAGCGACTCAGGCAGCTCTTTCAAAGCAAGGAAATGCCAAAGGCACGTCTCTCCAGGGTCCCATCCTTGCTGTCTCTGGCCACATCTCTCCTTGATTCGGTGTCTGATCCCCCATCTCTTCAGAGTCCACCCAGAAGGCCCTGTCTCTTCTCCCCCGGTCTTGGAGCGCTGGCTACCCCACCTTGTGTTCACATGGGTCATCCAAACATTGCTCCAATTTCCATAGTTACCAGATCTGGGGGGGCATCTTTCCCTTTGTGCAGCTTCATCAGCACCCTGTCATGGGGACTGGTAGGTTTTGGTCCCATAGAACAGGGGGCTGAGCATGGCTGGTCCCAGCAGGTTGAGGTTGGACAGGAAGATCTGGACTTGGGAAAGACTCTGTGGTGGAGGCCAGTGACTTAGGAAGGGGAAGATCTTGGAAGTGTTGGAAATGATGATGATGTCCACCTGGGTCCTGGAGATGCTGAGGGCCTTCAGCCAGCCCCTGTGGAAGCACAGTAAAAATAGGGAATAGGACAAGGAGAAGCAGCCCAGGTCAAAGCCAATGAGAGTGAGGGATAGGACCAGCCCATAGAGATTGTTTGGACTGCTGTCCCAAACAGACGGTTTCTGTATGGCTGTGTGCTTAAAGTAGAAGTGGGAGTGGAGGTGGGAGGCACAGAACGACAGCCACCTCACTACATTGACAATGATGCTGAGAAGGGAGGCACATTGCCATGTGGTACAAATGGGAATACAGCAGTAGAAGGCTGTGGCCAGCAGCGTTCTTGACTCTACCACACACAGTGCATGGATCAGGAATATTTGAGCAGAACAGATAATCTTCCAGGCTCTGAACCAGAAGGTTCCCAGCATTCTCGG
>ML686021.1:46795-78135 GCA_007922175.1 Pelusios castaneus | reverse complement strand
ACTACTGTGGCAAGTGTTCTCCTTGGGGCCGATTGCCCTGCAGCCAATGAAACTCCCAGCGGTGTAAACCCAGCCCCAGTCCCTCTCCCTCTGTCAGGGAGCCTGGGGAGGCCTGGGCTTAAGCCCAGTGGGGTCCCCTTTCTCCAGTAGGCTGGGCCTGTGCTCCCTCCACAGCTTACCAGCTGGGGTGGGGCGTGGGAGGGAAGGCTCTCTCACTAGCCCAAGGGAAGCCTCAAACCTCCTGGTGGATCTCGTTTGGTTTTGTTCTTCTCTTCTCTTCTCTTCTCTTCTCTTCTCTTCTCTTCTCTTCTTCACAATCCACACCCTTCTGACAGGGCAAGCTTCTTTTATAGACCTGGTACCGCCCCTTAACTGGGTCCAGGTGTCTCTAATTGCCCTGTATTAACTCTTCTCGTTCCACAGGGAAGAGGGCTTTTAATAGTCTGGGGCTCATATATCTGCCCTGGACTACCCTCTGGGAGCCATTTAGCCTCACTTTATCACACTATCTATAACATAACAAATAAGGAATCCTTTGGCACTTTTAATGACTAACAAATAGATTTATCGCATGAGCTTTTGGGGATGAAAACCCCAATTTGTCAGATGCTGTGAAGATGGAGAACTTACAGAATGGGAGGAAATTAATTGCAGGGAAATGTATGACACAGGATCAGGTCAGGCTGCAACAGAAATCAAAGTAGATGTTAAGATACAAACACTGGGGAACAGCATATAGAAGAAGTTGGGGTCAAATCAACTATGGTATTGAGAAATAATCCATACTACCTGTTTAACCCTGAGGGACCAGAATCAAATTTACATATGAATTCCAATTCTGCAGTTTCTCTTTGAAGCTGGGATTTTTTTATTCATTTGTTTGAGCACAGCTGTTAACAAATCATCAATGGAACTACTGTAAGATGGGTGCATAACACGTTGGATAACCACTCCCAGGCTATGTCTACACTTGTTAATTTAAGTCGACTTTAACTAAGTCGACTTAGTGTGTCTACACTTAAAATTAAAGTTGACTTAAAGGGGAACTTAGAAAGTCGACCTAGAGCATCCACACTGGATGCCTAGGTTGACTTTGTGGGGCTTAGGGGGACCTAGGGCAGGTCCATGATGGCAGGAGGGACACCCCTTGCCCAATGCCAGGGAGCTCAGCCTTTGCCCCATTGTACATAGGTACAATGGGGCAAAGGGGGACAGGGACCCTGGCAGGGCATAGGGGCAAAGTAGGCAGGGCTCTGCCCTGCCCTGTGGGGGGGCATGCCAGGCTTCATCTGTGCCTCCCCCGCCCCCAGCAGGGAGGGCATTTGTGTAGACCTGGGGTAGCCCTAAGTCAACTTAGGGCTACCCCACGTCTACACTGGCTTAAGTTGATTCTAGGGAGTCGACTTAAGCCTTAGGTCAAATTCAAAGGAGATGTTATAAAGTTGACTTAATTTTAATTAAGTCGACTTTATTTTCCTTAAGTCGACTTAAGCAAGCTGCTTAAGTCGACTTAAGAAAACTGTAGTGTAGATGAAGGGTAAATTAAGTCGACTTAAGCAAGCTCACATGGTTCACAGTCAGGCTGGAAGGGCATAATGAGTGGGGTAAAACAGGAATAGGTTCTGGATCTGGTTCTGTTCAATATTTTCATCAGTGATTTAGATGACGGCATAGAGAGTGCACTTATAAAGTTTGCCGATGATCTGAAGCCGGGAGGTCCCTTCCATCCCTATTCTTCTACGATTCTATGATCACAATTCAGAATGATTTGGACAAACTGGTGAAATGGTCTGAGATAAATTGAAGGAAATCCAATAAGGACAAAATCAAAGTACTCCACTTAGGAAAGAACAAGCCATTGCACACATACAAAATGGGCAATGACTGCCTAGGAAGGAGTAACTCTGTTGCAAAAAGAGCAAATGCCATTTGGGATGTATTAACAGGAGTATTTTAAGTAAGGTACGAGAAGTAATTGCTCCTCTCTACTCTGCCCTGATTAGTCCTCAAGTGTGGAAGTGTGTCCAGTTCTGGATGCCTCATTTCAGGAAAGATGTGGACAAATTAGAGAAAGTCCAGAGAAGAGCAACACAAATGATTAAAGGTCTGTAAAACTTGACTTTGAGCTAAGATTGAAAGAGATGGATTGTTCAGTCTGGAAAAGAGGAGACTGAGAGGGGACATGATAACAGTTTTCAAGCACCTAAAAGGTTGTCATGAGAAGGAGGGAGAAAAATTGTTCTCCTTAACCACCAATGATTGGACAAGAAACAATCAGCTTAAATTACTTCAAGAGAGGTTTAGGTTGGACATTAGGGAAGCTGCCAGCCGCTTCTGTGCCCCTGCGGGAGGAGCCAGAACCAACTGCTTGCTGGGGAAGGGAACCACCATGGATCCCTTTTCCCCAGTTAGAGCCCCGGCTCCATTCTGGGCAGGGAGCTGTGGCTCCCTTGTCCCCCGACCCGAGGAGGACTCTAAGTTGACTTAATATGGTTGACTTTAAGTCAACTTAAGAAAGCTGACTTAACAAAGTTGACTTAACTTTGTAAGTGTAGACATAGCCAAGGTGATTAACCAGTGGGATAAGTGGCCTCAGCAGGTTGTGGAATCTCCATCACTGTAGGTTTTAAGAGCAGGTCAGACAAACACCTGTCAGGGATGATTTATGCGGGTATTTGGTCCTGCCATGAGTGCAGGGGACTGAACTCGAGGACCTCTCATGGTCCCTTCCAGTTCCTATGATTCTATGATTTAAATGTTATTTTAAAATAAATGGTAACTGAAAAGACATCACATTAAAGAGCCTTCTGGTAATGATGCTTCTCAGCTACTACCTTGAGATAATCTAAAAAGTTGGCACAGAAGAAAAAACATTACAAATCTGTCATGCGTTACAAAAAGGGAACCTGAGGTACACCTCCTCATCACTTTTATAATTTTTTTCAATAAAAAGGAAAATTCACCCTAAAATTTTGCAAGGTAGAACCCAATACAGACCTGCCCTGTGTGTAGAACGAAAGCACCGGAAACTATCAAGGTAATTCCTCTGTTTTACCAGCAATCAGAAAAGGAAATTTGTAAAAGAAAGGGGCGTTTTAAGCAAAATTCCTCTACCCCCTTCAAAAAGACTTAGAAAAATATAATTTTTGCTTTTTAGAACTTTAATAAAAACTTGGACCAACAAGACATCTTAAGAATAAATCCATGCATCTAACGTTTCTACAAAGATTGAGTTTTCCTAATATTATATATTGTGTTGTGTTTACAACAAAAGAAAGAAAGAAAGAAAGAAAGAAAGAAAGAAAGAAAGAAAGAAAAGGTGGAATGCTGCAGTGAGGAAAAAGCAGAGTTCAATGAATATAGAAAATTAAAAGGTCTCCAGGGAAGAGTAGGTTTCTAATTAACTGTATGGGAGGATATTAGTCATCATCATTATTGCTAATAGCAGTCAAATATTAGTTTGCCTGTGCAGCTATGGCATAACTAACTGGGAGTTGGGCGGAGGGACACTTGCTCAACCTTTGTCCGACTCTGCACCCCTCCCTGATGCTCTGGTGAATGTGCTGGAATCTACCTTTCAGGAAAAGACCAATAAACTTATTTAGGTGGCCCTCATGGGATGGCCAGCCACACCCACAATGTTTCACCTATTCCTAATTGTTTTAATAAGCTGTTTAGGTCTTGAAATAATGTGCTGTATGTGTGTTTAGATGAGACGGATGTATCTTACATTAAAACCTCAAACTCTCTTTGCTTTTCAGTGTCACCCAAAAACAATTCTGTAACATGGGTCTCAACCAATACATTCTAATTGAAGAATCAAAAGGGGGATGAGCCATATATATCAATGAGATATATACCGCATGTTTTATTGTATAAATGAGAGTGAGCTAAATACAAATAAAAAACGAGAGTCCTGTGGCACCTTAAAGACTAACAAATTTCTTCAGGCATAAGCTTTCGTGGGATCCAACTCACTTTGGCTATGTCTACACCTGCACTTTTAAGTCGACTTAGTTAAGTCGACTTAGTGTGTCTACACTTAAAATTAAAGTCGACTTAAAGGGGAACTTACAAAGTCGACCTAGAGCATCCACACTGGATGCTCTAGGTCAACTTTGTGGGGTTAGGGGGACCTTGGGCAGGTCCATGGTGGCAGGGGGGCACCCCCTATGTACAATGGGGCAAAGGGGACAGGGACCCTGGCAGGGCAGAGACCTGTGTGTGGCTGTCTGGATTTAGGGAAGAATTTATGATATTATTTTCTATGGATATCTCATAAATGCTATAATCCATCCTGATGAGCCACTGAGGACATAAAGAATACAACCATTGTATCCTTAATGGCTCATCAGTTTACTCCCTGGGACCAGATCACTTGGCACATTCCTTAACATTAAGGAGACAATGGTTGTTCACACCCTCCCATCTAAGACATTTGTCCAGAATGACACAAGTTAAAGTATGGATATAACATCAAATTCTTAACTTCTAATCAAAATAGAATTCCAAGACATAAACTATATAATCATTCCCAGCAAATTACTACCTTTCTATTGATACCAAACATGACATAGTTCCTATGGATTATAGCATTTATGAGATATCCATAGAAAATAATATCATAAATGCGTCCCTAAATCCAGACAGTGTCACACCGTGCCCACATGACCTGCCCTTTGGGGGGGCATGCCAGGCTCACCCTGTGTCCCCCCCTGGCAGGGAAGGCATTGGTGAAGTCCTGGGGTAGCCTTAAGTTGACTTAGGGCTACCCCAGGGCTACACTGGCTTAATTCGACTTTAGAAAGTCGAATTAAGCCTTAGGTCGAGTAGAAAGGTGGTTTAATAAAGTCGACTTAATTTTCATTAAGTCAACTTTATTTTCCTTAGGTTGACTTAAGGAAAGTGTAGTGTAGATGCAGGGCACATTAAGTCGACTTAAGCCAAGCTTAAGTCGACTTAATTTACCAGTGTAGACGCAGCCTTTGTCAGATGCATAATGAAATGGGTTGGAGCCCATGGCAGCTTATGCCCGAATCAAATATTTTAGTCTTTAAGGTGCCAGAGAACTCTCGTTTTTTCCTCTATACAGACTCAGCTACCCCTCTGGAACTAAATACAAGTGATTCCTTTACTGTACTGAGAATGGTAACGTACTGTTTAGTGTTGAATAAGTGAACCACATGTTGAATAATGGACTCTGTTTCCATTCTTGATGAAACTTTGCAAGTGTACACCGTGTAATTTCATTTAGATGTGTGAACGAGATGTGAGAATGAAGGTGTGTGTGATGAGATCGGTCTCTGAGGCCAGCCTGTCCTGATGAAATGCAAGTAAAAAAGAATGGCTGAAGAATGCAGCAGACAGACCCCTAAAAACAAAGAAGAAGGCTGCATCCCAGGTAAAAAGGAATAAAATACAATCAAGACAAGATGAAAGTCACGTCTGCAAGTGACTGGGGATCAATGCTCACAGGAGCCCTGAGGCAGCCTGGCACAGCAAGTCCCATCGACTGACATTAGAATCCACAAGTATCAAGGATGGGTAAGAACATGGAAACTCTGGGTCTTGTTCTACACCTGTCATCTTGGAGCATCACGTTAGCAACCAAGACGGGGCTGGCTTCCTCCCTCCTCCTGCCCAGCCTAGTTGGCCACTGTGCTGGTTTGAGCAATACATGAAAGGACTGGTAATTATTTCACATCAGTCGCAGATCTGTGTGTGTGTGTGTTGCTTTTTGACATTCTTACATTTACAATAAATGTAGTGTATTCCTTGTTCCCTGAAAAGATGTTCTTAAATCTTTTCCATTCTAAGTATAATCAAAGTGCAGGATGGCAGGTAGAGAGTAAATCTCAGGAAGAACAAGCAATGGGGTACCTGTGAATTCTGAGATGGAAGTGTCTTCCCTGGGAATCCCCCTCACGTAGCCATGTCCCACGCCTTTGTAACACCAGCATCTGCAACAATACCCCACGCTGAGAGCTGAAACAGGGAAAGTGCCCCGGAAAGGATGGAAACAGGATTATAAAATAGATCTGGTCAATCCCAGTGGGGTTCCTAGTCTACGGACAGGAGACGCCAGCCAATGTTTCTTTCCATCTCTTCTCTTCTTTGCTCATTAGCCATCTGTAGGAGTAAACAGTAATTAATGGTCTTTCCCAAAGGAAGAGGAGATCTCCCTGACTGCCTTTTGCCAGTAGAGTCAATTAGTAAAAAAAATAAAATCAAGGATAATGGTTATATCTCCATAGGGTCTGATAGCCTGTTAATGCCTGGATGGATGGGCAGCTAACAGACAGATAGGTCTGAGGAGTGACTGAGGGACACAAAAAACCTTTCTGCAAACACACAGGACTGTTGCTAAGGCAGGGTGGGCAAACTTTTTGGCCTGAGAGCTATATCCATGGTATGGCAGTCCACATGCAATAGGAGAGGGACAGGGCTGGGAGTGGAAATCTTCCACTGCTCTCAGAAACAGGGCCACAGGGCACATGTTTGGAGTAAGTGTGGGGTATAAAGGGAGGAGTGATGCCATTCTTCTGTCAGGAGGCTGCCACTGGGAGAGGGGAAGGGAAAGGAGTGGGGCCCAGTGTTGGGGAGCGATTGTCATGCTCTGGTCAGCTCTAGGTGGAGGGCATAATGAAAGGTTCCCCCAGGCCATATCTCGCCCCCAGGCTGTTGATTGCCCACATCTGCTCTACGGGATCAGAGATCAGAAATTCTAGCTGGAGCTACTTTGTGTGGTGTTCCACGTGGGACTCTTCCTTACCAGCCTTGTTCTGCATCCAACATAGATGCCTCTTTGGCTGTGCGTGTGTGTCTCTGTATGCGTGTTCCCACAGAATTACCCCTGGATCAGATCTTTAAGTGAGAATTTGGTTAACTCAGTGATCAGGAGCCTGGCTTGTCCCTATAAGCAGGAACTCAGTTACCCTGGTGGTCCTTAGCCGAGATGTTCCTTTGGTTATCACGGTGGGTTATCTTTGGCTCAAATCTTTAGTGAGGACTTTGTTAGCTCAGTGATTTTCTGCCTAGCAGTACCATGTTTAAAAGAGGAAGGTTGAAGTAATTTACTCAAGATTGAGGAAATCAACTCAACCACGGATCTCTGTAGAAACGAAGGTGCCAGGCTAGGCTTTATTGCAACTTAGCACAACTGCAAGTGACCTGTACCAACAGATCTGCTGTCAGCATTTTTGCTCTCAATGCAATGGAGCTGCTCAACGGAAGGCGGGACTCTCCATCACCCCCTTCAACTGCATGAAATCTGGGCTCCAGGGCTCCTACTTTTATATCCTGTTCAGACCTACTGATTCAGCTTCCTCTGGGGTCTGAGTTCACCTTGGTTGATCCATGTACCCCTTTTTTGATGCCACCCATTATTTTGATAATTCCATGCATCACTAAACATCTTCATCCATCAAGATGTCACTCTGCAGTTTATTTCATTACTAATTTTCTTGGCTTTAGGCAACCTGATGGTTCCCACCTTTCGAGTACTTTCCCACTATAACAGTAGCTGCACCTGACTTCTTGCCAATGTCTGTGTTGTCGGCTTCTTTAACCAGAGTCATGTCAACTTGACTATTTATCCAATTGAGGCCTGCTGTTTCGTTTAGTTTTGCCAGGCCTTTTGCCTCATTTCTGAGTGTTTCTGCTTGTCTTTTTCTATTTTAACCCTTTACTTCCTCCTATAGTTTGTTAATCTGAATGTCACAAGTCTTAGGTTAAACAATGTGTAATGGTTTAAGCCAGGGGTGTCCAACCACTTTGTGTGAGGGGCTGAAAACTATAGATCTAGTCTGCTTGTTTATATATACACTTTTTCTCATATGCGGAGTTAAAGTACAATTTTAAATTTCTTTCTAAGGTTCAGTGTTTGTTTTAGGATAACAAATTAATAGACTCATGTATTTAAAAATGCTGGAATGCAAGGGTACGTCTACAGTGGAGCCTTAGGTCAACTTAAGGAAGGTTAAGTCACCCTACAGACTCCTGCGTCCACACTGGGCTTTTATTAACTTGACTTAAGTGCTTACTTAAGTCAACTTAATAACACCACCTCTTACGGTAGACTTAACGCTTAAGTCGACCTTTTTAAGTCGACTTAAGCCAGTGCAGATGGGGAAAGCCCTTAAGTTGACCGAATTGGCCTCCAGGCCCCCTCCCAGCTACTCACAATGCACCACTCCTCCATTGACCTAGCAACTGCCAGCCTGGACGCAGGCAGTCGACAGGAGTTTTCAATGTGGACTCTCTAAGTCGACTTAACAAGGTCAACTTTACGTCAACGTGAAGTTGACCTTGTTAGGTCAACTTAACAAAGCCTCCAGCGTAGACATACCCCAAAAGCCTGCAGGCCGCATCTTGCATGAAAACTAAGCGTACGTCTCTTTGGGGACTCTGACCAAGAAAGAGCAAGGTGTTTTCACATTATTTTAAATAAAAAGGGGGGCCCAAGAATAAAAATAATAGAGAATGTTCCTCTTAAGGATCCATGAATCCAGTGCAAAACTTGATGCTGTGTTTGCTGGAGTATCACAAATACCCATTCTTCTTCTGATATTGCCAGGAGGAAATTATTTTCTCTTTTTAAGTGGGTTTTCTGCCCCTTGGAAAACCAGTGTACAACCCACTGCTGAAACAGCTCATCTTTCTCTTGTAGAGCTTGCAAAAACTGTGTTGCTGTCGGGAATAACAGTTGATTTAAGGTCATGCCTTCAATGCTGTCTAAATGCTGTTGTGCTAAACACAACCCACCTCAAGAGGTGGTGAAAGGGATCTTAATAAAATCAATCCCATAAGAACCCCAAGAAAAAATACCAATGGATGCATAGGGTGCCTGCTACTGAAGCATACAAAAAATTGGTTTATGGTAAATGCCTTTAGTAGGTGAGTGGATGCATTCCCTACAGGCTACCAAATGACCAGAATGACAGCTGAACAGGTGATCAAAACAAAGCATTAACACTCTGGGTGGGTCCCAATGTTATAGGCTCCAATCAAGGAGTCACTTTTCAATGAGACTGGAATCACACAGCTGTTCCACATTCCTCAGCACTCGCAGGCTGTAGGACAAATGGAATGCATGAACAGCACTATTGAAAGTGAACTGTTTTTAAATATCACTATTTTTAAAGACCCCAATGTTTCCTTTAATCTGGGATGCCCCATCACCGCCACCCAGCTTCCAAGCACCCAGTTTAGGAAAGGTATCCAACTTCCCTGAGGTTACAGCATTACTGGTCTCTCGGTTACTAGAGGACACCAAATACTTTCCCATAGTCCCCTTTGATACATGTTTGGTTCCTTCTTTTGTGATGCAACCAATCCTAGGTCCGACTTTAGCAATTCTTGAATCTGACTTTCCTAATCCAGAATTTCCTTTACTATTTTAATTCTCCCTACACTTGCCAAGATCATGTTCTCTTGTCATTGAGGTATCGAAAAAAAAATGTTTAATAACAAAGCTAAGCAACAATGTCTATGTTTCTTAACATCACTTGCAGTACTCCAATTCCTCTTACCCAACTTTACTAAAATTCTTATCTTATACATTTGGAGACAGTTAAATTTTAATGGAAACCCTTATTCCCCTTTGTAATTTTGACCAATTATTCAGCAATTAAATAATTTAAATCAGACTGCACCTCAGCACACAGCAGTTATTTTCCAATTAAATACTCATAGACAATTCATTTGGGAAAGGGGCCCATTTTCTCTCAGAATAGCTGTAAAAGCTTCTAGGGACAAAAATAGGGTAGTAGCCACTACCTGGGACCTACTATAAGTTGTTCAACTGTTAGGGTTCTACACCATATGACTGTACCAAATTATACCTGTATTTACTCCATTAAATATTGCAGGAGAAAGTAAAAGGTTAAATTAGAAAGACAAGTAGAAATGATCAGGAATAAACCTTAAGGACTAGTGAAGCAGATCAAACCATCAGGCATGAGTTGGATAAATGGTCAAGTTGAGAGGAATAGTCTGACATCACAGAAATTGGCAAAAAGTCAATGTAACCATATCTTAGCTTTAGTTTATCTTTTTGCTGTCATAGCTTATAACTGGCTACAGGCTTTTATGATTGTAACCCCCCCACCCCGCAACTCCTCACTCAGGGTATGTCTACACTCACAAATTAAGTCAACTTAAGGAGGCATAAATTGATTTAATTTACTCCGCATCTACACTGGCCTTTTCTTAAATCTACCTAAGCTGCTGCTTAAGTCAAATTAAGGAAAAGTTAGTTCGAATTAATAACACCTCGTTTTAATTCGAACTAGTGATTAGGTCATAGAATCATAGAATAATAGAATCATAGGGCTGGAAGGGACCTCAGGAGGTCATCTAGTCCAACCCCCTGCTAAAAAGCAGGACCACTCCCCCTAAATCACCCCAGCCAGGGTTTTGTCTAACCGGGCCTTAAAAATCTCCAAAGATGGAGATTCTACCACCTCCCTAGGTAACCCATTCCAATGCTTCACCACCTTCCTAGTGAGAAAGTTTTTTCCTAATATCCAACTTTATTAAGTCAACTTAAACCAATGGAGACACGGAATAGTGACTAGGTGGACCTTTTTAAGTCGACTTAAAATGTTAAGTTGATTTAATAAGGTCAAAAAGGGGCCACGTCTACACTTGAAAAGTTAAGTCCACTTCTGTTAAGTCAACTTCATAAGGTCCTCTTTAAGTCGACTTAACATCGACCTTATTAAGTCGACTTCATAAAGTCGACTTAACTTTTCAAGTGTAGACATAACCTCGGAGTGCTGATTTTCTTTGCCACTGTTTCACTGAGCTGATTTTTATGCATTATTAAGTTGGCATATTATGCTTATAAAACCTGTCACCAAATACATTCTTTGCAACACAGTTGCCTAGTCTGTGCTTTGTTAAAAGCTTTTTACAGCAACGTGTGTTCAAAATTACCTCCATTAATATTTAGAAAAAACAAAAGTGCAAATCCTAATGAATGCAGTTCGTTCGATGAAATCATTTAAAAGAACGTAGCAATAATAACATTCCTTGATATTAAGATGTTAGGGAGACGCCACCTTTTCTCAGTTCCCACATAGAGAAGGATGGGAAAAAAGTGGCAGATAAAAAGGGTGCAGGACAACAGAAACTTTTATTAAAGCCCCCCGTTGACCCTTTAGTGACAAGTTCTCTGACTTAAGGCAGTCAATTACTTTCATGTGGCTTTTGGCCAGTCTGACAGCCAGCATACTACGCATGTGCTGTTTCTCAGTAATTTACTGCAAACTTACAACATAGTGCCTAAGATTTGTGGCTTTTTCTTATCTTGTGAATATCTGCACATAAGGGAGGCTGCCACATACCCCTACATGGCTAGTCAGTCCTAACTTCTCCCAGATGCACCCACATAAGTGCCCCCATTTCCCAACCAACCAGGTAATATATTCCTTAACCAGGGTTACTGTAAAAGGCCCATTCAAATAACCAATATCCATGACAATAAGTGGTGATCAGTCACTTCTCTCCCCTGGGATCCTGATCATGGTGCCAGATGCTGGAGAACAAAACGTCGCAGGGGTCACCCTTTATTGCCTGCTCGTTCTTCCTCATTTCCCTCAGTGAGCAAGGGGAGTCATTACAATTATTTATGCTTAAAAAGTAAATGCTTACATTCTTAACAACTCCCAAATACCTTATGTGGTTCTATTAACACCAATCACATAAATATCAATGACTATATAATAATACAAATTCTTTATTGTTTATGGATTTAGTAAACATCAGGCAGGCACTTTACCTTCCAACTCATTATTTCCCACAATAAAAAATGACTACACATGTCTTAGGCAAGCTGTTTGTAAGGGAGGGAGGAGAAGAAGGAAAGTGATAAGCAACGTTCCCATCCAGGATTTTATGTGGGAAGGGAAGATAGCATTCTTCTGGTTCATTTCTTCCCCATGTAGCTGGAAGGGAGGAGAGAAAAAGCAACATAACATAACATAACTTTTAACTAGAATCTCATTTACAAGACAGCGCTGCTTGCCCGTAACAACCCCATTTTCATAGTACCTGTGGTTCAGGCCAGGCCTAGTCTCCTCTTCGAATTGTGTCGGTATTTCTAAAGGATTCCCTCAGGTCTGTCCTGCAGAGCTGTCTCTGCCCTCTCTTGGATGCAGCTGGTGCTGGCTTCTGGCAGGGACAGGACGGCAGACTAGCTCCACTGTGGGTCTGGCAATTCCTGCCTCCCTACGTGCAGTAGGAAAGGATTCAGCCAAGAGCGACAAGAGTAATTCTAGGTCTGGAACCAGCCCTGGAGTGAGACTGAAGCAGCTACGCCAATGTAGTTCAGCCCAGGCACCGTTAACGTGTGTCTTGTTCCTGTTTGATGAACAGCTCCATGGGAAAGAGCTGTACATAGCAAGTTTCTCTGTAACCTCACAGAACCAGCAGAAGAAAATCCAGCTGCTGGATAGTAAAAGCCAGACTGGCTCAGTCTAGAAATGAGGAGCAATTTTTGCACACACACTTTCTGGGCTCAGCTCCTCCAGATGGAACTTGGAAACTGATTATTGATTACAAAGAAATAAAGAGACCTGCTAAATGCGGGGTCCCTGCAGTGGCTGCCTATTTGGAGTTGCGGGAAGTGTTGCCCCTAGAGATGAAGTAGTGCTTTTTATTTGACATTGCGAATGGCTTTTGGAGTCTGCCGTTAAATCCTGACGCTCAATATAGAATGGACAACATTTGAATTCCAAGGGATTCAGTATTGCTGGACTGTATTACCTGTGAGTTACAGTGATGCTCCCCCAGTGTTCCTCATGGTTATTAGAAGAACGAACAAAACAGCTTGTCCCAGAGGTGGATTCTGTAGAACGTTACCCTTTATTGCCTACTTGTTCCACCTCAACACCATGAGTGAGCATGGAGTAGGGGGCATGACAATCCTTTATGCTTAAAAATATGCAAAATTTCCATTTTCAATGACTCCCCAGAGTCCCTTATGTGGTTACACTAACACCTAAAAGATGAATATTAATAATTGTGTGATGAATATAATTATCAATCCCTCTGTTGTTTACAGGTTTAGATTAGAGTACACAGGAACTTTACCTTCAAACTTATTATTTTTCCTACAGAAATTACTTCACCTTCCTTAAGAAGGAAGGAAGGAAAGGAAAAGAAATGGATTAAACAATCACAGAATCATAGAAACTGGAAGGGACCATTGGAGGTCCTTGAGTCCCATCCCCTGCACTCATGGCAGGACTAAGCACCATTTTGACCATCCCTGACAGGTGTTTGTCTGACCTGCTCTTAAAAACTTAAAATGATGGAGATTCCTCAACCTGTAGAGGCAACTTATTCCGGTGGTTAATCACCCTGACAGTTAGGAATTTTTTTTCCTGATGTTGAACCAAAGCTTCCCTTGCCGTAATTTAAGCCCATTGCTTCCTGTCCTATCATCGGTGGTTAAGGAGATTAATTTTTCTCCCTCTTCCTCATGACAACCTTTTAGGTACTTGAAAACTGTTATCCTGTCCCCTCTCAGTCTCCTCTTTTTAAACTAAACAAACCCAGCTCTTTCAATCTTCCCTCAAAAGTCAAATGTTCCAGACCTTTAATCATTCTTATTGGTCTTCTCTGAACTTTCTTCAATTTGTCCACATCTTTCCCAAAGTGAGGTGCCCAGAACTGGACACAATACTCCAGATGATGCCTAATCAGCATGGAATAGAGCGGAAGAATTACTTCTTGTATCTTTTTAAAAAAAACAAACAAACAAAAAAAACCCCAAAAACCACCACCAACAAAAGGAGTCCTGTGGCACTTTTAAAGACTAACAAATGTATTTATCGCATGAGCTTTTGTGGGAGAAAATCCCACTTCGTCAGTACTGTTAATACATCCCAGAATGGTGTTTGCTTTGTTTTGCAACAGTGTTACACTGCTGACTCCTATTTAGTTTGTGGTCCACAATGACACCCAGATCCCTTTCCGCAGTACTCCTTCCTAGGCAGTCATTGCCCATTTTGTATGTGTGCAATAGATAGTTCCCATCCAGGAACTTAGGTATGATGTGGGGAAGATAGCACACTTCTAGTTACATTTGTTGCACAAGTTGTGGGAAGGGAAGCTATTACACTGATCCATTACTCACAGAGCCCAGGACAGTTACTGTGGGACAAACACATTGCAGAGAGCACAGAATCAGGGCAGTCTGCAGCCAGGGAGACTGAGGTCTGATATTAGGGTTGGGGATTGATAACACTGGCCCAGGCTACCAGGGGAGGCTGAGGAATCCTTGTTACTGCAGGGTTAAGCACAGATTAGACAGACACCATTGGGGCTCAGCCAGCTTTCCCTGGGGCTGGAGTAGATAAGATCTCCAGGTCCCTTCCAGCATGACTGTTCTGTGATGCTCCATGAAACTCTGAGAGGTCAATTGCATGTCATGCTTGCTAGGTGTCCCCGTCTTCCACAGGGTGACCCTGGCAGGTTCCAAAGCCTGAAAACCCTTCGGCTATGTCTACACTTGTGAATTTAAGTCAACTTAGCATGTCCACACTTAAATTTTAAGTCGACTTTGGGGGGAACCTACAAAGTTGACCTAGAGCATCCCCACTGGATGCCTAGGTAGACTTGTAGGGGATAGGGGGACCTCGGACAGGTCTACGGTGGCAGGGGGGCACCCCTTGACAAGTGCCAGGGGGCTCAGCTTTTGTACCCAGGTACAATGAGGCAAAGGGGGACAGAGATCCTGGCAGGGCATAGGGGTAGGGTGGAGGGGCATGCCAGGCTCTCCCTGTGCCACCCCCCCCCGGCAGGGAGGGCAGTGGGGCTGTCCTGGAGAGCCCTAAGTCAACTTAGAGTCGACTTAGGGCTACTCCACGTCTACCCTGGCTTAAGTTGACTTTAGGGAGTCGACTTAAGCCTAAAGTCGACTCTAAACGAGGTTTAACAAAGTCGACTTAATTTTCCTTAAGTTGATTTAAGCAGCTTGCTTAAGTCGACTTAAGAAAAGTGTAGTGTAGACGCAGAGTAAATTAAGTTGGCTTAAGTCAATTTAATTTACAAGTATAGACACACCCTTCCAGCTGACTTGGTTGTCTTGTCGTTTGTGGCTCAAAAGAGGAATTCCTTGAGTTAGATCAGATGGACACGTGGGGCTTTTCACACATGTAAAGAGCAGTTGAAGCCTCTCTTTGGAATCTGCAAAGGCCGGGCATCTGCATGACAAGTCTCACGGGATATACATCTGTGCCCTCCTGGGCTATGATCTATATTATTTTCTGGTCACTTTTGCACTGCAATTCTGTGATTTGATACCAATTATGCCATGCAAGGTCCTTTTATGAATGTTTATAACATATTTTAAATGACAACAGAGTCCTGTGGCACTTTTAAAGACTAACAGATTTATAAATCTGATAATAAAATAAAATCTAATAAAAGACTCTGTTGTCTTTCTACAATAGACTAACACGGCTACCCCTTTGGAATATTTTAAATGGTTACTATGGTATCATGTTTCCTGCAGCATCATTTATGTGTGCTCATGTAAAGCGGGTTGCTTGACTCGCAGGGGAGGGAGACAGACCAAACTCTCTTCCAGCAGCATGGAAACAGGCAAAGCCAACCCAAGGCAAATCTTCCTCCTTGCACAGATTACAGCTGGGGGCTCCTTCTGCTGGTTCCAAAGCTTCTGATGGAGTCTTAACACTTGGGGTCATGGTGGGTGTCACACCTAAACTCCTGCGGTGTAACCAGTGCTTTTATTCTTCAAAAAAAAGAAAAAAGTGCCAGAGCAAGAGCAAGTGCAGGGGGTGTCAGGACCCTCCACCCCCAGGGCCTCTCCAAACACCCCTCTCGGCCCCCCCCCCCCACTCCACCGCTGGCCCCTAGCAGCCTTCCCAGGCTGCCCTTCCCTGCCCATCAGCTCCCCAACCCTTCCCCCAACCCTTCCCTGCCCGCTTGCCCGCTTGCCTGCTCCCTGCTCCTATCACCCCCCACCCCCGGCTGAAGCTGCAGGGGGGGCCAGAGTCATTTCCTGGCCAGGCTGCTCCCACCTTGAGCCACGTATCTGAGCATGATCAGGGCAGGAGATCTGAAAAAGCTGCAGCCTGGCCGCAGCTCTCAGGCATCCGCGGGTCAGATTCCAGCCCCTGGCAGGCTGGATTCTGGCCTGTAGCCACCCTCCTGACCCCTGTCAGCCCCACTGCCCAGGTGAGTGCCGGGATCTGCAGGGGAAAGGAGACCTACACTATACTGGTGCATACCAGCAGAAAAAAAGACCTCGATGTAACTGGTTAGATGCAAGTTCACAGCAGGGTCCTTTATCCTCCAGACTGCATCCAGGGCAGGGTGGGCAGGCCCGAGCAGGGGTTAAAGTAAGGAGGAACACACCAGAACGCAGTTCCGGGGCCCACAAATTTGAGGGGCCAGAGTTCCGGGGCCCCTAGAAATAGAAAAATCCAGTGGAACGCATGTTCCACCCTGCCCTGGCTGCTGGCAGGTCCTACGCCCCACCACTGTTAATCACAATACTTATTGTGTGATGCAGTGTTTGCTAGTTTGTGAGAATAATTGCTATAGACATAAACGCCATATCAAATTATAAATATTTTTAGGGAGCAATAACCGATGCATGTGGTACTGAGAAGTGGTTGCAAATGCCTACCTGGGCTGGGGCCCACACATTCATGAAGGGGGCCCAGACAATACAGGAAGGGGGCCCAGAGATTAGGAGGGTTCCGGGGCCCATCAAATTATGCTTTAAGCACTGGTCCCTGAGCCATGCACCCCAAACCCAGTCCCAGCACAGAGACCGAGGAGGACGAAAGGGACACTCCCCGGTCCCTCTCCCAGCCCCAGACAGTTACTGAAATCCTACAGGTCACACAGCAGTTTTGTTCCCAGGTGGATGTGGTGGCTGTGGCAGATTTGGCCCGTGCGGTTGCCCTATTGCACTCTTTGTCAGAAAGTATAACAAGGGATGGTGTCTGGAGCAAGGCGTCAGCCGGCCCTCTTCTTGCAGACAGATCTCTGAATGAGTCCATGAATGCAGGGCACTTGCAAGGGGTTCCACGGGCAATGAACCTGCTTTGCTTTTCTTTGTAATGATGAGCTTCCCCAGTTGTCTCCACTCATTACTGATGCACCACCTTCCCAGCTCCCTCGAGCACCCTACGCTCAGGCCGGGGAGAACAGGGGGCTGTCTGTCTGTCTCATGCTCCCCACAGAGCTGCAGCTTCCCAAGAGAGGGGCAAACCCTGCTGAGATCACACAGCCCTGGCTATAACCCACCTGGCACCGCACTCCTCCAGCACATCACAGAGACACTCCGGACTCCCTGTTGTCTGGGACAGCCGCTCTGCCGGACAGGACTGTCGGGCTCTGGAGCCAGAGACGCTTCTTGTGAGCAGCACCTGCCCCAATAAGAGCCCAGAGGAAGCCCAGAGCTGAGAGGAGTGGGGGGCCCTGCTGGGCGGCTGTCCCAGGCCAGGCAGGCTCGGGGGGGGGGGGGGAGAAGAAGCATTGAGAAGCAGCTGTAAGGAACAGAGAGACCCTCACTGATACTGTTTTTTATTTATGTCTGCATCTCCCAGCACCAAAGGCCAGGGGAAAGAGTCAGTGAGGAGGCAGGACGGCCCCAGAGCCAATAGGGAGAAGCCAAGGTGCCAGGTTGTCTGTCTGACAGGACGACAGGCCAACGAAACAGTTGGGATGAGTCAGGGTCCAGGCATCCATGTCAGCTGGGCTGGGGCTGAGTGGGGCAAAAGGGTCTGGGCTAAACTGGGGCAGAGCCAGTGTCCGACCCACGGCGTCCCTGCAGTGCAGTCAGGGCTGGGCCGTGCCCGACACAGACTGTGACAGATGCTGGGTGGGGTCCCTGGGCCAGGGTCAGTACTGGGTGTTTGCCTCCAGCCTGTCTCCTCTTTGCTTTATTTTCATTGCTGGCTGTTTAATGGATGGGATTTGCTTTGATCTGTGTGCAGTGATCAGGGGACAGGGAGCACCCAGTGCAGAGAGAGCACCCAGGGTGGGGACACCCTCGCCCCTGTCCTGAGTGACCATGACAAGCTTGGGGCTGGAGACCCCAGGATCGTGGGCCCAGCCCTGTCAGGGTCATGGGGACCCCACCACACAGGAGAGGGGAGGGGAGCCCTCGCAGTCAGGCCGACCTGTGGATCAAGGGAGTGGGAGAGAGGACTCAGATCCCGTCACTGGACGTCTCCCCCGGGCAGTGTGGGACCAGGGAAGTTCCCCACAACAGCGGGACTGTCCCTCACTTACACAGGTGTGTCCCAAGGCTGGGCTGGAGGAAAGGGGCTCAGCCTGCGGGACCAGCAAGGGTTCACTCCCTGTTAATGGCAGAGAACGGGTCGGGTTATTCATGGGGCTTGTCTGGGAAATGAGGATTCAGGGTGAATTTCCCTCCCCTGTCAGTGTCCATGGGAATCAGAGAGCTCCTGGGCCGGCCCCGGTGTGAACCTCCTGCGTCCCTCCTGCTCTAGGCAGGGCACTGAGAACTGCATCACTTCCCCCGTGGATCTGTGGGGCTCAGCCCCCCTTGACTGGCCCTCTGGCTCGGCAGCTTCCCTCTGGCTGCGAGTCCTGCTCTTCTGTCCTCTGAACGGAGAGTTTCGGCCAGCAGAGCCAGAGACTGATGCAGGGTTTGCTCTTCTCTAGGGCCCTTAGTGCTGGACGAGAGGCTGCCTTGACAGCCCTGGGGAAAGCTTGGGGAGTCAATCTACATAGGTGGGGAGTGGCCGGGCGAGATTCCCCCACGCCCTTCCAAGGGGCTGCGTTTAAACTAAAGAGGCTGCTTGTAAGGATGGGGAGGGCAGATGAGCGGCCCGGTCCCACTCGACCCCGGTCCTCTCTGCTGGGACAGTCACCCAGGGGACACTGAGGCACCACTGTCCCACAAGAGTCCAGGCTGGGACAGCCAGACCTGTTACACACCGGCCTGAAACTCCTGCCATCACACTTCCTTCCCTCCTCTGCTGCCTTATCGCTCCTCCGAGCAGGAGACAAGGCGCAGTCAGTAAAATCCCGTGGACTCAGGTCTCTAGCTGGGCTGGGAGCAGGGAGCCGGATCTCCAGCAGGTTTACACTGGTAAAAGGCGAATGGCTCTCTGCTGCTTCCCGCTCTGGAAAGGGCCTGGGGCGCTCCAAGCAGGGGGTCTGTGCTCTGGCAGGCACTTTGTGGCCAGGCCTTACTGAATCTGAGGAGTTGGTTGAACCACTCCAGATCCCTCTTTGACAGTTAATGATGATCTGCAATGAGGGGGGAAGAGCAGCCTCCCAGGAGCCCAGCAACATCTATTTGTGACTCACTTGTTGTGTAACTATTGAGGAGAAAAAGTCGCCTTGTTCTGTTCTCTTCAGCCAATTAATGATTGTTGTAATGGTCAGTCGCAGGGCCAGGAAGCAGCCATGCCGTGGACCTGACCAGACCCAGCCGGCACCAACATGACAGCTTACAACCGGAGCTCATCCCACCCCTCCACCTTCATCCTCCTTGGCATCCCGGGTCTGGAGGCGATACACGTCTGGATCTCCATCCCCTTCTGCTCCGTCTATCTTCTGTCCCTTCTAGGGAACTGCCTCCTCCTGGCCATTATCAAGACTGAGCCGAGCTTCCATGAGCCCATGTACCTTTTCCTTTCCATGCTCTCAGTCACCCACCTGATGGTCTCCAGCATCACCCTGCCGAAAATATTGTGCATATTCTGGTTCAAGGACCAGGACATTGATATGGATACTTGCCTGGCCCAGATGTTTTTCCTTCACTGCCTGTCAACCATGGAGTCTGGGTTCATACTGGCCATGGCCTTCGATCGCTACGTCGCTATCTGTAATCCCCTGAGACACTCGGCCATCCTGAACAACAGGTCTGTTGCTACGGTTGGGCTGGGGATGGTTTTGAGGGGGGTCATGTTAGTGGGTCCACACCCATTTTTGGTGAAGTGGCTGCCCTTCTGTGGAACCAACATTATTTCTCACACCTATTGTGAGTTCATGGCCCTGGTGAAACTGGCCTGTGCCGACACAACGGTCACAAGAACCTATAGTCTGAGTGTAGCTTTTCTCACAGGAGGGGCAGATTTTATCTTGATCGTCCTTTCCTACATCCTGATCCTCTGGGCTGTCTTCAAGCTCCCCTCCAATGAGGCACGTCTTACGTCCCTCAGCACCTGTGGCTCCCACCTCTGTGTCATTGTCGTGTCTTACACACCAGCCTTTTTCTCCTTTCTCACCCATCGGTTTGGGCACAGTGTGCCTCCCCATGTTCATATTATTGTAGCCAACGTCTATTTGCTGGCTCCACCCATGCTGAATCCCATCATCTACGGGGTCAGAAGCAAAAAGATCCGTGAGAGCGTCCTCCGGGTCTTTGCCATCAGGGGCTTTCACGCTTTCTTCTAGAGGGAAGTACATCGTAACAATGAGGCTGACTCATGGCCCCTCGCCTCACATTTACCAGTACTAGGAGACCTCCTTTTACACTCAACATCTCCATGAGAGCTCCCCTTGGTCACAGTCACAATGTGTCCCCTTGGTGACACCAGCAATTGCTGATCCGGACAAGCAATGGCAGGATGCTGAAGACTATTTTTGGTGGCCTCAGAGTGTAGTTCAGTGGTTGGAAACACTCAGATGGAGCTGGCACTGGATGAACGACTGCTTTGTACAGACAACCAGCTCATCCTGCCTCTATACGATCTATAGGAAAGAGTTAAATTGAGCACCTGGCCTGAATGATAGCTACTGTGGTAATAGGGTTTACAATGGGCAAGTCTTGCTGTCCTGTAAGTGAGATTCTAGTCAAATGTTGCGTTATCTTCTTTTTTCTCTCCTCCCTTCCCGCCACTACATATGCGATCTTCCCCTCCTACCTGAGGTCCTAGTTGGGGGTCACTGTTTATCAATACAGTCATGAATATGCCATGGAAAAATTGGAAAAAAGTCACAGAATATTCTTATAAAATGAATAAAATCATGGTATCGTCATGGCCACAAAAATGTCAAATTTTTAACAACAAATTATTACAAAATGTAACATTTACACTGCCCAGCCGACCCCAGGCACCCCACAGCCAACAGGGAGACTCACCTGGGGAACTCTCCTGCATGTTCATCCTGCAGTTGGGTGCTGCCTCCTGGTCCCACTGCTAACAGAGTACCAGTACTATGTACGGTAGATGGCCCAGTATACGTAGAAGAGAAAAAATCACAGGAAAACTCGTGGGAGGTGGAGAAAGTTGCCGAAAGTTAGGGAGGCAATTGGAGGTCAGGAAATTCATGGGAAGTCACTGGAAATCATGGTTTCCCTGACTTCTGTGTCTTAGTCTGGTCCCCACTCACCTCCTTTCTTCTTCCCATCCCCACCCCCTGGTTGTTAAGAGCTGTGAAGTAATTTCTGTTTAAAAAAAATAAAGAGTTACAAGGAAAAGTGTTTGTGTGCTATATGCTAAACCTGTAAACAACAAACTGAGGTGTGAATACTTATATTCACCGCATAGTTTTTAAGATTCATTGCTACGTTTTGGTGTAACCAAAGAAAGGTCTGTGGAGAGCTTTTGAAAATGTTAGCTTTTGCATATTTTTAAACATAAAAGGATGACAATGTTCCCTCCTCCTTGTTCACTTACTGCATCAAGGTGGATGGATCAGGCAATAAATGATGATGTTTGACCCAATCTGCCTTTGGGATTATCTGCTGTGTTCTTTAATGTCTGGCATTATGAACATGATCCCAGGGGAGAGAAGTGCCTGAGAACCACTTCTCACCATGGATATGGGTAATCTGAACAAGCAGATTACCAAATCGACTTAGGGTAGGGCAGGGGAAAAAGGGAACCCCTGCTCCCTTCTCCCCAGGAAGCCGCTAGCGGCTCATCCTGGCTCCCTTCTCCCTGGGTCCGCGAGGCTCCCTTCTGGCTGGGACCGATCGGATCCCGGCCAGAAAGGAGCCGCAGCCTGAACACCCTTCTGGCCGGGACCTGAGTGGTCTAGATCTTTCAAAAACAAAGTCAGTGAATCCATCCACCTTTGAAAAACTCTGGCCCTTAGCCTAAGAACTGTTGCTGGCTGCTCAAGCAGTGCTTCATTCTGAGATAATTTAATTAATTTGCCTCCACACCCTTCCGCTGCACATTGCTTGCAAAAGTCATTAGCTGGTTTAATTCCTGTAGGAGCACTTTCAAGCAACACATCATTCGTCACAGTAATTTTGTCCTTTTCCTGATCAGGGAGGAGTTGTTCTAAAGAGCCATTCCCTTGAACAACAAGAGTCTGCTTCTGGTTTTTAGTTAACCCCAGAACCTACTCTAAGACACCTGGCCCATCCTCAGACAAAAGACTGGGGACTAATTTTCTCTCAGCAAATTAACTGTTATTCTTAACATTCAAACAGTTTGAAATCCTCTCCTCATTGTCCCAGCACACCCTGCAGTTTCCAGACAAACTTTTGGTGATTAGGGTTACTTCCTCCATGGGCATGTTACTGCCCCCCAGCAGACACAGGCTTAGGCAAATTTCCTTCCTGAGTTTGAGTTGAATCCAGAACCATCCCGGGTACGACAGACAAATCCTTAGAGAAAAACGCTCTATGTGCAGATAAACTGCTACTTTTACCAGACAAATATTTTGAAATTTCCTCTTCGCTGCTCTTCACAGACACACACTGGGAGAGAGGGATGGTTTCGTTTATCAGGTTCTGGTCCTGTGGATCCAGCCAAGACTATGCCACTGTAACTCTGGCTTCCTGGGATAACTACCTGAAAATGGAAAGATCAGGGCAGGCTGCAAAAAGGAGAGCAAATTCTCCCAGCACTGGTGGGTCACCTGAAGATAAACTTCCCCAACCAGTCACAAACAATACTTCTGGTGCACCACACTGGGCATCAAGAAGCCACAAAAATATATATAAAGAGCCCCTTTTATTGCATTTCTGACACTGGTTCCCCAATTGCCCCTTGGTCTAGTAAAGAGATAAGTTACTTACAACCCCAAACTCTTTTCTCAAAAGAGTTCTCCTGACCTCAAAGTGCCAGCCATGTTACACAGAACAATACAGGTTTAGATGTTACTCAGATTATCACACTGCCAGCCAATCCTTGTTTAGTAACTAAAACTAAAGGTTTATTATAAAAGGAAAGAAACTATGAGAGATATTAAAAATAACCATGTACACACAATGATTTGAGTCCGTATATGTCAGGTTTCCAGTAAAATTTGGAGTTTGCAAACTTGTACAGTCCCTTTAGGCACACATCCAATACCTGAGTGGGTTTAGGTCCTTTGTTCACAGCTTCAAGGGAAAGAAGACCAAATAGTTTACATGTACAATTTGTTCTAATTCTCCTATGAGAATTAGGGTGATTCCAGGCCTATGCGGGCTGAGATCTCAGTCCTGAGGCCCAAAGTTTCCCTGAGAAGCTTGGACAGATGAGAGAGAAAAGGATTATGCTCCAAACTTCCTTTTATAGCTGTAGCAAGGTAGGCATTGGCAAGTCATTTCCTCATGTGGGCTTTGCTGACAGTTCACAGATACTTCCGTAAGTGGAGACTAGTAATGTCCAGTGTCCTTCAAAGTAAAACCTTCACCAAGTTTACATTGGCCCATCACATCACTGGTCCATCTAGACGTCAGCGTTCCCTTTCGACCTCTCCAAATAGAACTATACTAACAGATAGGAAGCAGTACATTGACCTTGCTAACCTCTAACCAGAGAGATGTAAACATCAGGTAACTACTAACCAATGCACATGCAAATCAAAGCTGTAGCCTACTTCTAACACTCCCATTGTGTTTTCCTACAATATGTTTTAAAGGTTAGATTTGGCTCATGTATTTTACAAGATGACTCGCCCTTCTCAGGCCTAGTATGACACCGAAGCATTATGGACTACTGGCCTATGGAGGGGGTAGTCCACCAGGGAGAAGGTTTTGTGACTGTTATGTTGGAGGGAGGTACAAGGGTTGAGGAGGGAAGACGTTTAATTAGGGTGCAGATCCTTCTAGCCTAGGATTGGACAGCAGACCAAGTCCAATAAAAGGTAATAATTCCCCAGACAAGTTCAGTGGGATCGACAGAGGTGTGAAACTTTTATCTGTGGCCCAGGAACCCCAAACAACTGAATCATTTTTTTCATTGAATTACAGAGGAGGGGAACGTAAACCCTCCACCATAAATTATGGCCTGGACAGGTCTTACCAGTTGGCTTGAATGGCCATTCTTTCCCCCCACCTCGAAGGTCCACTTTGCTGTGTTATTTGCGAGACTGTTGTGAGTGATATTGTATGTTCTTAAGGAGCCATTAATAAACCATTGAACAATTTTGTTGGTAGGACCACACTTCTTTTGCATATACCTTTCACAGCATGCATTTAGCATCCCTGGCTCAGGGGATGGGAATTGGGGGAAGAGGAGGGAAATGCTGTTTGACAGGTGACACTAGTAAACTACTCTTAGGCTGTGGTACTTGGGGGCTCCTGGGTTCAGAGTTGTGCCATTTAGGCAAGGGAATACAACTTCCTCCAACTTCCCCATCCCTACATTTCTGGAGATAGGGAATATATCCCAGATATTAGCCCACACTGCAGCCCCATCCCCCATCACAAGTTCCTCCCTGCCACCAGGGGATGGTTCGCCTACAGTACCAAGACCACTGATAGGCTTCTTCCAGGGTGTAGTATGTAGGTCATTGCAGTTCATCAAGGTCCACTGGATCAAGGCTTGGGTAATGAGGTCATCTGTACCCCACTATGGCTGCAGCTAGAGGTACAATCCACAGGAACACCCACCACCCTGAAAAACAGAATCACTTCACTCCTTTTGGCATTTGGTTGAAGTGTTATAGCCCTTTGCCTGTGAGACATGAGCTCATCAGTGCTGACCCTCATGAGTTAAACACATCAAGGACGGATGGATCATGTCAGTTACCATGTATGGACGGGGACCATGGGACCAGTACATTACCAACATCCCAGTCTGTATTAGGTCCAAGGGGTTGTGTGATGGATCACACCAAGCTTTGGTTTCAGCTTTCGCCTTTCCCCCTGAATGGGCTGCCTCCATTTGCAGGAGCTGGATACATTCCTGGAGTTGGAGGATCCAGTCCTCCATGTCAGCTTGGACAACCTACTCCGTTGGTGAGGGGAAGGAGGTTTTCCCATCAAGACACTGGTCTCCCTGTTAACAGCCCGTGGGGACTGAGGCCTGTGGCTTTGGCAAGCTGGGTGCAGATCCACATTAGAATGTAGGAGTTTGGCACGGTTGGTGCCTCCCAGATTGGCATGCCTCTGTAGCTCCTTCTTGATGGTGCGGTTCATATGCTCCACCTGCCAGCCTCCTGGGGGTGGTATGGGACACAGAGCTGCTCCTCTCTGCCCGACAGCTGATGGAGGAAGGAGCTGTGAGAGGCTGGCCCTCAGTCTGAGTCCATTATGCGGGAAGACCCCCAACACATAAAGACCCAGGTTGCGAGCAGGGAGGCAGTAGTTTCAGCAGTGTTGTGGCAAGTAGGGAATGCCTCTACACACTTACTGAACACATCCACCACTACAAGTATGAAACGATACTCAGGTGTAGTGCAGGGAAGGGAACCCAGATAATTCAGTTGCATTCTTCACCAGGGGATGCAGTGACCATTCCATAAACTTTTTCTTGTGGCTCTTGGGAGCGGGCTGGTGCCAGACACACTCCAGGCATCGATTTACCCATGGCCTGACAACACCCTTCCATGAGGCCCACCAACCAAGTTTTCCACTGTTCCCATCATTTCTTCCTCCCTCAGGTGCCCACAGATTTAGTGGACCACTAAATATGAGTCAATAGTGTAACACTGTTGCAAAAAAAGCAAACATCATTCTGGGATGTGTTAACAGGAGTATTGTAAATAAGAAGAAGTAATTCTTCCGCTCTACTCTGCACTGCTTAGGCCACAACTGGAGTATTGTGTCCAGTTCTGGGCACCTTATTTCAGGAAAGATGTGGACAAATTGGAGAAAGTGCAGAGAAGAGCAATGAAAATAATTAAAGGCTTGGAACCCTTGACTTGCGAGAGAAGATTGGAAGAGCTGGGTTTTTTTAGTGTGGAAAGAGGAGACTGAGAGGGGACATGATAATAGTTTTCAAGTACCTAAAAGGTTGTTACAAGGAGGAGGGAGAAAAATTGTTCTCCTTAACTGCTGATTATAGGACAAGAAGCAAAGGGGTTAAATTACAACAAGGGAGGTTTAGGTTGGTGTAAGCCAGATGACCGGCCCTCCACGGCCAGGTGCCTGGCCTCTCTCTTCATCGCTCTGCCCGATACTCCAGGAAGACGTGCAAGTGGGGTTGCCTCACGCCCCACAGGTGGGCGGGACAAGAAACATTGTCTCTGGCCCCTGGGTGGGGCAGGCAGGAGAAACAAAACTGTCTCTGGCCCCTCAGGTGGGGCAGGCAGGATAAACAACCTGGCACCTAAGTCTCCACAGCAGGAAGGAGAGACTCGCATCCGGCCAAGGCTTCTAGGGGTTTACTAGAAGTGGGGATGCAGGGGGACGCAGGCCCACCCAACTCCACTGCGTCCTAGCCCAGGTCCCTATCCGTGGCAGAGGAGTCTACCATGGGCCCAGCGGGATCCCCACCAGGGCACACGGACTCAGGCTCAGGCATCACTGAGTCGTAATAGGCCTCCCGGTCCCCTGGACCACTTCCTGCCCCCATCCCTGCTGGTACCTGCTCTGGGCCCCCGTCGTCATCCTCCTCGGGGTAGTCACCCAGTGGGAGGTCACAAAGCCCATCCACGTTGTGGGCTAAGGGTAACTCCTCCAGGTTGCAGCCAGCCTCCGGGGGTGGTGCATCCTCACTGGCCAGAGGGAGCTCCTCCAAGTCGCAGCTCGGTACTGGGGGGCTGTCGTCCGAGGGGTCCGCAGGCTGCGTGGGTAGCGGTAGGTCCAGGAACTCCTCTGGGTTCAGGTTCCTGTATGGCCGGTCTCGGCGGGCGGTCCCGGCGGGGTCCAGTTGACCGTCAGGGCCCCAGGCCGCAGGCAGGTCTTCAGCGGAGTAGTGGTCAGGCTGGTGCTGGGGAGGGAGCAGAGAGACACCCTTCCCCTTCGGCTGCCTCCCTCCCACTGAGCTTCCAGGGTTCCCCTTTATACATCCAGTCCCGCCCACCTGCTTCCGGCCTGACCGGCAGGCCGCCTCCAGCTCCGCCCACCCAGGTATAAATAGGCCCAGGCTGTCTATCTCTGAGGGGGGCCACACTCCTTCACTACAGTTGGACATTAGGAAAAAATTCCTAACTGTCTGGGTGATTAACCACTGGAATAAGTTGCCTGGGGGGGTTTGTGGAATCTCCATCATTGGAAGTTTTAAGAGCAGGTTAGACAAATGAATGATTAAAAGAAAAAGAACAATCTAATGGATATTTTTTAGAAGTACAGTTTTGTTTGAAGGCACGAATGATAGATATATTCACTGTATGCTTTAGATTAATATGCTCATGCCCTTCCCTAATGACCTGGCTGAGAGAGATGTCTGATTCTTCAACTCTTGGGGGCAGGGGTGGAAGGCTTGGCCGTACGCTGGAGCTAAGAGCTATAAGAAATACTGAGTGTACGTTGAGGACAAAGATTCTAGCAAACACTAACTCAAAGAAGCTAAAGGAAGAAGTAGGTGATGATCACACCCTAGTAACATGGTTTGCCCTTTTTATACCCTGCATAGACTGGATCCTTCTTCTGAGCCCAAACTTGGCTTTTTCACCCACAAATTTTGGGGGTACAATTATCATTTAGGCTGGTAGGTTTATGCATATTAATGACATATCCCCATCCCCTCCAGAGGGTTTCAGGCAGTTCGCTCTTCTCACCGTAGTTATTTCAGGCCCTTTCGGTGGCTTGGAAAGATACACCTCCCCACCCCTCACCCCGCACCTCTGTCACCACACACAGGGAGGTTCTTGTTCCTTCTCTGGGCCAAAGATCTTGGACATATGTATGTTTGGTGCTTCAGCTCTTGATGCAGGATGTGGCCTGCAGGCCTTGTATTCCCGCATTACTGTTTCTATATGAATCTATGATTTTATTATCTTAGAACAAATACATACAGTCTTTGAGGAAAGTATATACATGCAAACAAGCAGGCTAGTTCTGAAGGTAACAGGTGGCTTCATTGCAACATGTATTTTAATACAAATGTGCAGCCCTGCATCTTGGAAGAATGCATGTAAGAGGGGGCTATGTCTACACTTAGTGATTTAGGTAGACTTTAATAAGTCGACTTTATTAAGTCAACTTGGAGAGTCCACACAGGACCCCTAAATCGACTTAAAGTGGGCCTTACTAACTCGACTTAGAGAGTCTATACTAGACTCTTTAAGTCAACTAGTTAGGTCCAGGGAGAGCCAGATAGCCCCGGAGCAGTCCAGGGGAGAAGGGAGCATGGAGCCCTGGACCGCTCGGCTTCCTTCTTGTCGGGACTGCTCAGGTCCCGGGCAGAAGGGAGCCCTTCTAGCCACGGCCGAGTGGTCCCAGGGAGAAGGAAGCCAGCAGCTCCCCTCTGCCTGGGACCCACGGGGGTTGAGCTAGAAGGGAGCGCGGGCTCCTTTCTGTCGGGACCCCAGAGGTCCTGGCCAGAACAGTGCCCTGCGGTTCCCTTCTGACTGGGACCATGCTCCAGCTGCTGGGAAGCCCCCGGAGGGGTCCTGGAGAGAAGGGAGCTGGGAGAGCCGCCCGCCATTTCTCAGTCCTGGCAGAGGCAGCCATGCGCTGGCTGGCTCTGCCAGGACTAGCCGCGAGTGGCTGCTCAGTCCCAGCAGACCCAGCTGGCGCACAGCTGGCTCTGCTGGGACCGGCCGCCCACCTCCTGGGCTCTCCAGCCAGGGTCCAGCGAGCGATCCCCTCCTGCTGGAGCCCTGGCTGGGGAGCCCTTCTCCCCGGGACCGCGGCTTCCCTGCCAAGGAAGCCACAGGTTTCGGGAGAAGGGAGTAGGGGCTCCCCAGGGAACAAGAGAGCCACGGTGGCTCCTTTCTGCCAGGGAGCCATGTGGGGCTCCCTTGTCCCCCATGCCCTAAGTCTACCAAGTCTATTTAGGGCATCTACACTGGCTAAGTCGACTTAGACACTAGTTCGAATTATAATGAGGTGTTATTAATTCGAACTAGTTTTTCCTCAATTCGACCTAAGGAGCATTTTAACTCAAATTAAGGAAATCCCAGTGTATACGTGGATTAAATTAAGTCGACTTAAACCTGCTTAAATCGACTTAATTTATAAGTGTAGACACACCCATGGGAAGGAAGGAATGACTCTGAGTGGCACAGGAGCTAACCCAATGAATGTTAGCTCTTAGTCAGGTGCTATAGCAAAAAAAAAATACAATCCCCAGATGCACAAGAAGGCAAATATAAAGTAGGAACCAAGACCTGGTGCAAACTCTGTATAGAGCCATTGCTGGGAGACAGTTGTTGGAATTCTGTCCCCGCTTCTGGTGTCCACAATTCAGAAAGCATGGTGATAAATGCGGATGGATTTAGATCATATTCTGTCCCCCCAAGAGGAGGTGCAATAGTCCAGTTACCACTGAAGAATTGGCAGAGATCTCACCAAATACCCCCCGGTGTTTGACCTCACCCTCCGAAATCTGCTCATAGGGAAATAACGCCTTAGCGCCATTCCCTGCCCTGAATCATGGCGGAGAGAGATCCGAGCAGTGCAGCTGTCAGCTGGCCCTAGAGACAGGGCTTTAATGAACTTCTCAGGTAAAGTGGTTTTCAGGCAGGTCTATACTAGAAAGCTTTCCCAGGAAAGCAATGTTGGTTGGGAGTTGATCTTTGTTACATTATTAATCTGGAAAAGTCCTTGTGTACATGCAGTTATACTGGCACAAAAGTACTTTTCCTGGTGTAGCTTATTTCACTTGTTTCCAAGAGAAGCCGGGTCTCCTCTAGCAGAAATTGCTGGTCCTGCTGTAGTGAAGATCTGGCCTTAGACAGGGAGACCTTATTCTGGGATGTACCTCATGATGAGGTCCCTGAGAACCTCACAGACCCAAGGCAAGTCTTCCTCCTGGCACAGCTGAGTGCTGGGGGCACCTTCTGCTGGTTCCAGGGCCTCTGATGGAGTCTTAACACTTGGGGGCGTGGTGGGACTTCTATTTTCATGCCTGTAAGGAGGTCTAGCTAAACACCTACCAGGCCTACCTAAACTCCTGTGGTGTAACTGATTAGATGCTGGGTTACTGAGTTTGCTGAGGGTTGCTCAGGGCTGGCGAGACCCAAGGGGAGCGAGTGGCACAGGGACTTGGCCTGGGGGCTCCCAGGCTGCATAGTCTGTCAGAAAACATAAATGATGGTAACCGTAGCCAGGCCATATATTTTTGCAGCCAGATCTCTGGAGTCCATGAACAAAGACCACTTGCAAGGGGTCCCACAGGTAACGACCTCAGTAACCCTGCTGTGCTTTGCTTTGTCTGCAACAAGGAGCTTCTCCTGTTGTATCCATTCTTCTTTGGTGCGCCACCCCCCATCTCCCTCCTGAGCCCTTAGCTCAGGCCCAGGAGAACAGGGACTGTTTGTCTCTCTCCTTACTCTCTGCTGAGCTGCGGCTTCCCAGGAGACACAGAAACCCTGCTGGGATCACACAGCCCTGGCTATAACCTGCCAGGCACCGCGCTCCTCCGACACATCACAGAGACTCTCTGAACCCCCGGCTGCACCAGGCAGCCCCTCTGCCAACCAGCAGCTGGGTGAGTGCCGGGTCTGGAGCCCAGAGAAGTTTCTCATCAGCGGCACCTGCCCCACATAAGAGCCCTGAGGAAAGCCAGAGATGAAGGGGTAGAGGGCCATGTTGGGCGGCTGTCCCAGGCCAGGCAGGCTCAGGGTGTAGAATGCATGCTGGGAAGCAGTGGTAGCGGAATCTGAGCCCATTGCTGGCATGGGTTGTTTTTTTTTTTTTTTTTGGCTGGCATCTGCCAGCATAAAGGCCAGAGGGAAAAGGGCCATTGAAGTGGCAAGACCCTGAGAATAACAGCCCCAGAGACAGTGGGGAGAGACCAAGGTACCAGGTCAGCTTGATTGACAGGGCAGAAAGGCCAATGAAGGAGTCAGGACGAGTCAGGGTCCTGACCTCCATGTCGGCTGGGCTGTGGCTGAGTGGGGTAAAACGGACTGGGCTACTCTGGGGCTGAGGAAGGCAGAGCCAGAGTCCAGCACACGGCATCCCTGCAACACAGCCAGGTCTGGGCAGGGCTGGGCCGTGTCCGACACAGACTGTGACAGATGCTGGGTGGGGTCCCTGGGCCAGGGCCGGCGCTGGGTGTTTGCCTCCAGCCTGTCTCCTCTTTGCTTTATTTTCA
>ML686021.1:26177-41795 GCA_007922175.1 Pelusios castaneus | reverse complement strand
AATAAATCTGTTAGTCTTTAAAAGTGCCGCAAGACTCTGTTGTCTTTGTTTTAACAAACTGCTGACAGCCCCTCCCCCTCACTGTCCTGTTGTGAGATTCTCTTCACTCCTACCTGAGCAGGGGAGGGCATTAGCATTCCCTTTGATGTGTAAATCTTCAGCCATTGTGCTAGAGACAGCCCTGAGAGTCTGAACCCTGTAACATGCTTCACATCTATACATACATGTCGCAGCAGGGAACATGGCACCCTGGTAATCACGTGGCAGATGTTCTGAGCATTCACAGAGGAACCTGGTATAGCGTAATTGTCATCAAATAATACAATTACACTGCAAAACTGAACAGAAAGATTATACAGGTCACGCCCAAGGGCTGCACAGATGTGCATCCCGTCACAAGTACTTAAAACTTTCAGTAGTAATATAAAGAGAATATATAGCGGCAATATCAAAACCAACGCTGATTTGGAGAGTGCTGGGCAAGATTCACACAAAAACAATAAACAGTATTCACCCTACCCCAGTATACATAGAGTGTGTCCTTCAATTTTCTTTACCCCCATGCTGACCATCATCATTTTAGAGTCCACCTCTCAAAAAGGGGGGAGGGGGGCCTCAGCCAGCCCTTTCAGTTGTCATCTGTCACCTTGGGATCTGCTTGCACCACCTGCTGGCCACTCACTACAGCCCACTGGTTACTCACACTTTCAGTCCACCTTGGTGATATCCGTATTGTTCTCTAACATCTAGCGCCATGAACAGGATCACGGAAAAGAGAAATGCCTGATCTCCACTTCTCGTCATAGATATGGGTAATCTGAACAGGCACTTTATGGTGACCCCAGTTAGGAATATATTAACTGGTTGGTTGGGAAATGCGAGGTGTTTATGGAGGTGTCTCCAAGGGATGTCAGGGCTGGCCAGCAATCCATGGTTCTGTGGAAGGCTTCCTCACGTCTAGGTATTAACAGGATAAATAAAAGGCTACTTGGGGGAGGATCTGTTGGGGCTCGTCAGCTTTATGGTGAAGCAAGACGGTAACTTTGCAGTAAATCCCTGAGGAACAGTAAACAGTTAATCACCCTAATATACTGGCTGTCAGGCCGGTCAACAGGCACATGGAAAATTTTGATAGTGCTCCCCCTTTCTTGCCAGCAGGCCATGGTGTCCCTGCTGCCCAAGCAGGGGGACCTCAGTGACCGTCAGAGCTGGTGCCTTGTCTCACCCCTCAGCACAGACCCTGAATCTGCCTCTAGAGGATGGAGAGCGGGGCCTGTGCTATCTCCACAGCTGGGTCCCTGCCTTTCTCCTCCAGGCCCTGCAGAGACTCCTTTATAGTGCAGGTAGTCCGGCATAGAGCCACTTGGCACACATCTTCCTCCATTGCTTCTGAGGGCTCCAATATGACTGGCAGTTCTTTTGTCTCCTCTGAGAGGTCTTGCATGAGACCACTCTGACCTGCCGATCTTCTTCGAGGACCACCTCTGGCACTGGAGGCTTGTCCCCATTATAATGTGCAGGTGGAAGAGGCCCCCTCGGTGAGATGGAGGTTGATCCTGGCAGGTGTCACCAGGGTCAGAGACCTACTGGACTATGGCCAGAGGGACTGGGTAGATGCTCTTGTGCTGTCTCAATGCATGGGACTCTCCACCATTTGAACCCCCCAGTGCCTACTTCAGGAAGTGAAGGCAGCTTGCCCCTGCTGCTCGAGTCTCTCTGGAACGAGTCCTGCGAGAGGGCACTCCCTGCCCCCTGCCTTAGCAGTAACCCTCTGGAGCTTTCCATTAGGCCCTGGCCCTGCAAACTCTCCTGGACACCTGTACCCACGCACGGAGCCATTTGCCGGATCTGCAGCTGGTTCACTTCTGAACTGTGCCCAGGGACCATCTGTACATGCCTATGGTCCACACTATCCATTTCCTCACCCTTGTATCCTGCCTGGATACTAAACAGCAGGTCCTGATAACAGCAGAGGTGGGTGAGGACCTCCAATGCGCCACCCTGTATTCCACCTTAACCCTGCGGCCCAACAGACATATCAGCTGGCAGCTCCTTCATGGAGCCATGAGTTTAGGCATGTACCTGGTGCAGTTCACCCCTCACCCTGACACCTGTCCCTTTTGTGGCGTGAGGAAGAGCTGGCATACACCTACCTAGAATGTGTCAGGTTGCAGCCCCTTTTCTGGCTCTTCCAGCACCTCCTCTCAAAGTTCTTGCTGCACTTTCCCCCTCACCTGTTTCTCTATGAACACCCTAGCTATGAGGCAATGAAGTCATGGGACCTCCTCATCAACCTCTTTCTAGCCCTGGCCAAAATTGCCATCTATAACACCAAGGAGAGGAGGTTGGCTGTAGGAGATTTCCTGCAACTGTGGGACCTGTTTCTGTACCCTCATCTAGTCATGCATTCAGGCAGAGTTCCTCTGGGCAGCATCCACTGGTTCCCTTGGCACCCTCTGGAAGCAGTGGGTACTGTTTGGGGTTCTCTGTTTGGTGTTCCCTTCCAGTTCTCTCCTTTTGAACCTTTAACCTCCATATCCATCCTATTATTTCATTAGCTGTGCCCCATACTCAGTTGGATCTGGGTCCAGTGTTTCCTCCCTGTAGCTAGGGGAGGCCTGCACCCATCCATTTCCCAGGATTAAAAGAGGTGTGCTCTGAGATTGCCCTTGATCTCTCTCTCTCTCTCTCTCTCTGGGTATATATATGTGCAGTAGATACCTCCATTAGGGCAATTACAGTTGTCATCTGAGTTAGCTTTAGTAATAGGCTTGAGTATTTTTGGCACAGTGAATTAGGCGTTTTACAGTGTGTATTTTAGTTCTATGTATATGAGAAATAAAACAAATTTGGAGTAGTGATATTACAAATGAGACCTGTATATATGCGTTGTATATTACATTGTACTGTCCCACTAAGTTACAGGCTGTTACCTTCTGGCATTCTTAAGGTGGCATATTATGCTTGTAAAATCTGTGTCACCAGATACAACCTTTGCAATACGGCTGTCTCAGTCTGTGCTTTGTCAAATAATTTCACCGCAAAAGTGTATTTAACATTCCCTTCATTAACATTTAGAAAAACTAAGAGTGCAATGTCCTGTGAAATGGAATCACTTCTATGAAATCATTTAAAAGTACAGGCTAGGAGCAACGACATTGCTTAACATCAAGATGTTAGGGCTCTGCTGTCCTGTCTTAGTTCCCAGATACAGGAGGATGGGAAAGAATGGGAGGGTAAATGGGGGAGAGGGCAACAGAAGCTTGCATTAAGGCAGCCACTTGACCCTTCAAGGCCAGGTTCTCTGACTTAAGGCAGTCAAAATCCTCCCTGCGGCTCTCAGCCATTCGAACTGCCAGCACACTGTGATGATTAACCGTGTGCTGCTCCTCAGCAATTTGCCTCAAAAAGTCAACCTCACGCCTAAGGGTTGTAACTTCCTCCTATAAACCCGCCAAGCTTTACACAGCCTGCACTAAGATAGCCTTTTATTTTCGCTGTGAAGACCTGGATGCAAGAGAGACTGCTACCCACGCCGGGACGGCTAGCCAGTCCTGATGCCGACCCCTGGAAGGACCTCCATATGGACCCCCCCATTTCCCCACCATCCCTCTCTAACCAGAGTTACTGGAAAGGGCCCTTCCGGATTACTCATATCCATGGCAAGAAGGGGTGATCAGGCATTTCTATCCCCTGGGATCTTGTTCATGACATCAGATGTTAGAAGAAGAAAACAGGGAGTCCCAGATGTGGAATGGGTCAAATGTTACTCTTTATTGCCTGCTTATTTCTCTTGATATCCCAAGTGACCAAAGAGGGAGGTGAATTGCAATCCTCTTATGCCTCAAAATATATAAAACTTCCATCCATAACAACTCCCCACAGACCCCTTTTTGGTGAAATTAACAGCCATGCAATGAATATTAATAACCATGTGATGAATATAAATATACCCGCCTTTCTTTGTTGTTTACAGAGTTACTCAGTGGCACGCAGATGTTCAACTTTATAACATGTTGTTTTTGATAACAACAATGCCTACAGGTTACTGAGCAAGCATTTAGCAAGGACAGGAAAGGGGAGAAGGGCAATGAGCATGTTTCCTCCAAGGATCTTATGGAGGAGAGGAAAGATAACATTCTTCTCAGTTACATTTTTTGCTCAAACTGTGAAAAGAGAGGAGAGGAAATATAAATGATTTTAACTAACATTCCAGTTACAGGGAAGCAAGGTCTGCCTGCCCGTGACCCCGTAACATTACCGTAACAACCATGGCTCAAGAAGAAGCCCAGTGTCCAGCTCTAACTTTTATTCTCCTACAGTTACCTACACCCCTCTATTGACACAGAGTCCAGCCTCATGGCCTCAGGGGCCTCACAGCTTCAGTCTGACCAGAGGAGTCACCCTCTCCTGTGGCCTCTCCCTTTCAGCTGTTTGCCCCTCTCCCCACTCCCTTCCTGGGAGCCTTAATAGTGCCTTGCTAATGAGCACAGCAGTTGCTCTCTGTTGGTCCAGCAGAGCAGGCTTCCTCAGCCATCTCCAATTCCCCTCAATGAGGGCTCCAGTGGGGGGGGGGGGGGCTGGCCACATCTCCTTTCACTCACACCCATCACACAGCAAAGATAACCCCTTTAATGATGTTTGCAGGGGAACATTATTCTGTGAAATCAAAAATCCCCCTATGGGAATGGAAATGAGGAAAATAAAGGCATTGATGAACCTGAGTTCCCAAGGGCGGGGACCCATCTCTATATTTGTGTTCCTAGCAGGTCAATGTTTTGGCTTTTTGGGGAAAAAAGGGGGGGTGGTGTAATTCTGGTATGTTGACTGTGGAGGACCATGCTCATTCTCCCCTTGAGACCTTCGCCCAGCCCCCTCGTGGTTAGAAGGTGAACAATTTGGTGTTGGGGAAGTGTGCAGACCCTCAGAAAATGCAGGGCAGGGGAAGGTTTTCATGTTTGTGCCTTCAAGTTCCCAACGGTATGAAGGAGGGATGGACTGAGATCTGAGTTCCCTCCTCTTCTAGGGGAATCTCCCCGAGTTAAACATGAAGGTGCACACCCCACGCCAGACCTGGACCATTACAGTGAAAGGCAAATTGTCAGACACTCGAAGATATTGCTCTCATACCAAAGAGACTCTTTGTATAGATCCATTGACCGGAGCTTTCTCTACACATTGTTCAGGGGAGAGTGAGGTTTTAATGTGCCATAATGACACAGGTGTGTGGCAAGTAACAGGGGTATATGGAACATCCTCAGTAGCAAAAGTGATGGTGCGTCCAGGTCCTTGCACCTGTCAGGTGGGAGAAATAGTCATCAAGATATCAAGCAGCAAGAAATTGATAATGATGAACTCTGAATAAATCCTGAGGAAAAGGATCAACCCAAACTAAATCATCCCAGCCAGGGCTTTCTCAGTCTGGACCTTAAAAACCACTCAGGACTGAGATTCCTGCATCTCCCTAGGTAACCCATTCCAGTGCTTCACCATCTCCTAGTGAAAAAATTTCCATAATATCCACCCTAAACATCAGACACTGCAACTTGAGACCATTGCTTCTCGTCATCTACTACAAATGAGAACAGGCTAACTCCATCCTCCCTGGAGTCCTCCTTCAGGTACTTGAAGACTGCTCTCGTATCCCCTCCCCATTCTCCTTTTGGGCAGATGAAATAACCTAGCCTGCCTGTCACAGGCAAGGTCAGCTCCCAAAGCTCTGTATTGGGCAGCACAGAATGGGGACGAAGCAAGCAGCCCTCAGTGCTGAAAAAACAGGTTAAGGGCTGTCACGCTGTTCAGATTTCGGGGACTATTTATGATACTATTGATACTTATGAGGAGAGACTGAAGGAAGTAGGCTTATTTAGTCTACAGAAGAGAAGACTGAGGGGAGATTTGATAGCAACCTTCAACTACTTGAAGGGTTGCTCCAAAAAGGAGGGAGCTAGGCTGTTCTCAAGGGTAACAGAGGACAGAACAAGGAGCAATGGTTTCAAATTACAGCTGGGGAGGTCAAGGTTGGTTATTAGGAAAAACTTTCTCACTAGGAGGGTGGTGAAGCATTGGAATGGGCTATCTAGGGAGGTGGTAGAATCTCCATCTTTGGAGATTTTTAAGGCCCGGTTAGACAAAACCCTGGCTGGGGGGATTTAGTGGGAATGGTCCTGCATTTTAGCAGGGGGTTGGACTAGATGACCTCATGAGGTCTCTTCCAACCCTATTATTCTATGATTCTATTATTAATATTTCATAATTGCAGTAATCCATAGGAACTATGCCGTGTTTGGTTGTAATTTGTTGGGAATGATTATATGGTCTCTGTGTAGGAATTGCATCTGTATTAGAAGTTAGGAATATGTTTGTATTAGGAATATCTGTATTTCAATCTGTGTGATTCTGGGAAACTCCGCAGACGGGATGTCTACAACCATTGTCTCCTTAATGGCCCATTAAGGAAGCTCCCAGGTACAATGGGCCCAGGGAGAAACCTGTTGAGCCACTAGGACTTGACCATGTAACTCAACTCCATTTTGATTGGAAAGCACTCCACATAGCATGGAGAAGGCCAGAGGTGTTAAAAGGCAGCAGCCCCAACTCCATCTTGTCTCAAGTCCCCAGTCTACAGCCAACATCTATCTCTGGAACTATTTATCTGCAACTGGACAAAGGACTGAGGCCCACCCAGATGCTGGGTGTTTACTAGAGAAACTGATTGTGCCTGCAAACTGCTTTCCATGGAGTCTAAATCATTTGTATGTACGTGATTCACTTTGGCTCTTTAACATCTCTCGTATTTTGCTTCTTTTCTTCTTATATTAAACCTTTAGTTGTTGTTACTAAAGGATTGGCTATCAGTGTGGTATTTTGGGTAAGATCCAAACCTATATTGTTCTGTGTAATGTGGCTGGCCCTTTGGGCTCAGGAAAACCTATTTCTTTAAGGGACTGTGCGACTAGGTGGGAGCCAGAGGAGCTGGAGTGCAATAAAGGGGGTGTTTCTATTTTGGGCAGATTTCTTGGTACTGGGTGTGGGGAACCAGAAGCCCTTTTGTGACTGATAGGATTTAAGTACCACCAATATGTTTGGGGAATTTGGCTCTCAGTTTTGCAGCTTGCCCTGATTTTTGCATGTCCAAGAGGGTATCCCAGGAGGCCCCAGTCACAAGGGCTATTTAGAGCTGGTCAGTATGGAGTACGAGTATTTATCTTGAGGAGGTATGGGATGGTGGAGAGTAAGGTAGTACAGAGTCATTCACCCAGCGCTCCCCAGGAGAGTGGTCCTCGCAAGTGACAGAATTGTGGGTGTAGAACGGACAAAGCAGGGCACATGCTGGTTGTCTGCATGCAGCAGCTGCTCACCAGTGCTGGCTCCATCCCCATGTTTCCACTCACTGAACTCCACTGGAAGGCCATTAAAATAGCCACTAGTGTCCTGATGTTCCCTTTCCAGCTCAGCTGTTGCTGGTGCCACCATGGGTTTGCACTGTGCCCGTGACCTGGGGGAAGTTTCCTGGAGGTGTTGAGTGTAAAAGGACATCTCCCAGTGCCAGTGAATGTGAGGGGAGGGACCATGAGTCAGTCTCTCCGTTACAATGAGCTTCCCCCTATGAAAGAGAATGAAATCCCCTGATGGAGAAAACCCTGCCGATTGTCTCCCGGATCTTTTTGTTTCTGACCCCATAGATGATGGGATTCAGCATGGGTGGAGCCAGCAGATAGATATTGGCTACAATAATGTGAACGTAGGGTGGCACGCTGTGCCCTAACCGATGGGTGAGAAAGGAGAAAAATGCTGATGTGTATGTCACAAGGATGACACAGAGGTGGGAGCCACAGGTACTGAGGGATGTGAGACGCGCCTCTTTGGAGGGGAGCTTGAAGACAGCCCAAAGAATCAGGACATAGGACAGGGCAATGAGGAAAAAATCTGCTCCCCCCGTGAGAAACATGACAGTCAGACCATAGGTTCTCCTGACTGTTGTGTCCACACAGACCAGTTTTGCAAGGGCCATGAACTCACAATAGGTGTGAGAAATGGCGGTCTCACAGTAGGGCAGCCACTTGAGCAGGAATGGGTGTGGAGCCAGTAACACGACCCCTCTCAAAACCACTCCCAGCCCCACCTTGGCGATGGCCCTGCTGGTCAGGATGGCCGAGTGTCTCAGGGGGTTACAGATAGCGACGTAGCGATCAAAGGCCATGGCCAGTATGAATCCGGACTCCATGCTTCCAAGTGAATGAAGGAGATACATCTGGACCAGGCAAGTGTCCATATGAATGGCCTGGTCCTTGAACCAAAATATACAGAGGATTTTGGGGATGATGATGCTGGAGATGATCAGGTCGGCGAGTGCTAGCATGGAAAGGAAAAGGTACATGGGCTTGTAGAGGCTTGGCTCAGTCTTGATAATGGCCAGGAGGAGGCAGTTCCCTAGAAGGGAGAGGATATAGGCAGAGCAGAAGGGGATGGAGATCCAGCCGTGTATCGCCTCCAGACCCGGGATGCCGAGGAGGATGAAGGTGGAGGGGTGGGCAGAGGTACTGTTGGAAGCTGCCATGGTGGGGCCTTCTGGGTCGGGTCAGGTCTACGGCACGGCTGTCCCCTGTGCCTGTGACTGAACGAACAGCAGAACATTTTCATTTTCCTCTGCATACCATGAAGGGACACCTGGGCTGTCATCACCTCCCAGTTTATTGTCCCAGCACATTCCAAGACAGAGTCTGGCACCCTGTGATCGATGGAGCACCCAAACGGGCCGAGATGCTTTATAAATGCTGGATCAAGCTCCCGCCTCAAATTGCTCCAGTCAAATGGGATCCAGCTCTGAGAGCGGAGGGGACAGTTGGTGACTGAGGCTGAAGTGAGCAGCAGTGAAACAGCTCACAGTGATATTTACACTAGGTTCAGGAAGGACTTCAGGGGTGCCCCGGTGCATTCACATCTCAGACCCATGGAGCCAGGCAAGTAAATTCACGCTTGATTCAAAAAGCAAGTCTCTAGCATGAAGGTGATTAGAGATTGAACTGCTCCCCTGAGGGTGAGAGTAGGGGTTCCTCTCCATTGCCTGTAGGCTTTCAGAGGAGACTTGATACATTGTGTGGCAAAGCATAGTACCCCTGTGGTGGGTCTTGTGCTCCACGAATCTAGTGGGTCAGGGTGGCCCCAGTCCTCTGGGTTTTTCACCCCTTGGAGTGTCTCTGCTGGTGTCACTCTTGGAGGGGAGGGGGTTTGGGACCTGGGTCCAACCCTCTACTCCGGGTCACAGCCCAGGGGCCCTATCATATGCAGCTATGTGCTGCTGGCCAAGTCCCAGTTCTGCAATTCCTTCCTCTGGGCTGTTTCCCCCCCTCCTTGTCCCTTTAGGGTTTCTGAACCTACTGTCCCCTTCTGCTGGGTTTCCTTTCTCTGCCCTCTGTCCATCTTTCTCAGATATTTTGTGCAGATTCCATAGCATGGCACAGAACTGACCTCCACCTCTTCCTCCTCCTGCTCTTCCTCCAGTCTATGTACCTTCTGTTTGGGGCAGGGAGGCTTTTATTATGCACCTGGCTGTCTCTTAATCGCTCTTAGACACTCCCAATTATCATGCAATATCCCTTGTTAGTCGCTAGAACACACAGCCTTCAACATCTTGGGGCTTTTATGCCTCCCCTCTTCTACTCTATAACCTACAGCTGGCCTTGATATCTCACAATTGCTAAAGGAAATTTTAAAAACAGACACATTAATACAGATTCTGGGAGCAATTTGATGTTGTGCTTGTGCAGGGCAGGGGATGAAAAATTATGTGGGTACCAGGGAGGTCCCCATGTTCTCTCACTTCGTCCCTGGGCTATGGCTTGATCACCTTCAATACATTCATAACACTTGCAGCTCTACATTGAGCCAGTGGCTTTAATTCAATCTCATGCTTCAGAGCTCCAGCAACTCACCTGCAGTGGTCAGGAAGGAATTGTTTCCTTCACAAAACAATCAGCCAGATGTCTTCTGCCCAGGCAGGAGTTGCACTGGGAGCCTGACAGCTCCTTCTGGCTGTAAATGCCATGACATTATGGAAGAGCTCAGCTAAACAGAAGCCAGGCAGGGAGGCTGTTCTCTGCCCACGGATGAGCAGCCTCTCCATCCAGATGGAGCTGGAGGCAACAAAGGGGGGCATTGGAGCTATAACTGGGGCTATTAGCCCAGAACCTGACATTCCTGCATGCAACCCAGGACTTGATCGTATCACAGTCACCATCCTAACATGGCAAGACAGTACATATGAAAAATTGGGCTAGGGTGCGGGGGCTAATAGGTGCCTATATAAGTCAAAGTCCTAACTACAGTACTGTCCCAATAAAATATGGACAACTGGTCACCCTCAGTCATCCTGTTCAGCTGTCAGAGAGGTAAGAAAACCCTAGGCCGGTGTAGGGCCAGGCCAGAAAGCTGCATGTTTAGGTGCCCTGACATTGGGTGATGTCTGGAAATCCTGGGAACATTTGGAGATAACAAGGGGGTCATGAAATCTGGGGAGTCAGTGACCCACAGAGGGTATTCTGCCGACCCACCAGGGCCCCTCCAGGGTCTGTGCTTTGTTAGTGTTAGTGATGAAGAACAAGACACCAGTAAACACCTCGGAGCAGCCCCAGGGAGCTTTTCTAACATCTAAACTCCCTGTCAGCTGGATGGAAAGAGGGATCCTGGATGTCCAGCGGGTGCTCACTCGAAATCATCTTGGGGGGGGGGAGGAACTAGACCCAGGCTGTCCTACCCCCATTGCACGTGTGCGTGTGCACCTGACCTCTGTGGACAGCAGTTCAGAGAAGCCCTCGGTTGTGTCAGTTATTTCCCAGCCAGAGGAGCTGAGCCCACACTGGTTTCTCCACACACCAGCTGCAGAGAAACAGTTAATGTGCCCGGCTGTGGCTCTGAGAAACCCTGGGGAACAGGGCAGGGAAATGAGAAGCTCCTGTCCTTCAGCCCAGCCTTGCAGACACACCTGGTTCCCAGCGCTCTCCCCACACCCTGAGCCTGCCTGGCCTGGGACAGCCGCCCAGCAGGGCCCCCCACCCCTCTCAGCACCGGGCTTCCTCTGGGCTCTTATGTGGGGCAGGTGCCGCTGATGAGGGGCATCTCTGGGCTCCAGACCCGGCACTCACCCAGCTCCTGCTCGGCAGAGGGGCTGATCCAGGGGTCTGGACAGTCCCTGTGATGTGTCGGAGGAGTGCGGTACCGGGCGGTTTATAGCCAGGGCTGTGTGATCTCAGCAGGGTTGTGCCTCTCCTGGGAAGCTGCAGCCCAGCGGGAAGCATGAGAGACACAAACAAACCCCTTCTCTCTCCAGCCTGAGCAAAGGGCGCCCGAGGGAGCTGGGGCGAGTTGAACACCAGGGACAAGCTTTAGGGCCTGATCCTCCTCTCACTAACCTGAGAAACCACTGAAGTTGTTCCAGATTTACACCAGTGTGAGTGACACCCAGCTCAGTGGGGCTCAGAGAAAATGTTTGATGTTTCCAGCGAGACCTCAGCAAGGGCTGTGGGGCTGGAGAAAATGCCCGGCTGAGAGACTAACAGACTGTCTGTCTGTCCTGGCACCATGACGACAGAGAAGGGAGGGGATGTCTGCACTGGGAACCCTACAGCACCAGAGACGCAGACCCCACAGCAATAGGAGGGGCTCTCCCCTCACTGGGGTATCACAGTCCGAGAAGATTCCACCACCTCCCTTGGTAACCCAACCCAGTGCTTCACCATCATCCTAGGGAAAATGTTTTTCTTAATAGCCAACCTAGCCCCCCCCCTACTGCAACTCGAGACCATTGCTCCTCGTTCTCCACTACACCACTGACAACAGCCTCACTCCATCCTCCCTAGACACCCTTTCAGGTAGGTAAAGGCTGCTGTCAAATTCCCCCTCATTGTTCTCCTTTTCAGACTAAACAAGCCCAGTTCTCTCAGCCTGTGCTCATAAACCATGTGCTCCAGCCCCCTCATCATTTTCTTTGTCCTCTGCTGAACTCTCTCCAACTTTTCCACATCCTTTCTGGAGCAGGGAGCCTGGAACTGGACACAATACTCGAAATGTGACCTCACCAGTGCCAAACAGAGGGAAATAATCACATCCCTTCATCTGCTGGCAACGTTCCTACTGATGCAGTCGAATATGCCGTTAGCCTTCATGGCAACAAGGGCACATCGCAGACTCCTATCCAGCTTCTTCTGGGAAGCCACAGCTCACACTCCTTCGCCACTGTATCCCCGAGGTCCTTTCCTGCAGAACTCTTGCCTAGCTAGTCTGTCTCCAGCCTGGAGCAGTGCCTGGGATTCTTCTGTCCCATAAGTAGGACTCTGCCCTTGTCCTTGTTGATCCTCATCAGATTTGTTTGCCTCAACCCTCCAATTTATCTACATCTGGGAGCTCCTGAACTACAGCTTATGAGGCACATGAGATGGGGATGGGAGAGAGCTTGGGCCAAATTGCCATAGATCTCCCTGGATGCCGGGACAGGGCCATGTGCGGCTTCTGCCTGTGACCAGCCAGGCCGTCCCATAGGACACCCTGTGATGGGTGCTCCATTGTTTGTCCATTTGACCCATTCTGCCTGAAAAGATTTTGGCCTTTCTGGTGTTGCTGTGTGAGCATCCACTCTCTGCCCTCCTGATGCTCCACCGCACCCCTCAGACATCTAAGCTACAGACCACCAAGTGGGAAGGATGGTTTCACCGTCTTCCCCGACTGCTGGAGATGCTGTTCATGGAGTCCTCTGAATGGCAATCCCCAGATGCACCAGGGAAATATAAAGTAGGAGTCAGGAAGTGCCACAGAAAAATTATGGCACCTAAGTGACAAAAGGGTGAAATATTGGGTTGCCACTGAGTCACTCCTTACGGTGGTATCCGGGGACCAAAATCAGATACATTTTTGGACAGCTGGGATGCTGGTACCAAAAGTTGCCCTCCATTTAAATGTGATTTATCCTGCATAATGAGGGTATCTGGAAGCAAGTGCCAATACACAAGGGAAATTAATTTCACTGGTTTGCAAAGAGTGGAGTGAGTGACAAGCTGGAAGAATCCACACGTGTAATGGCAATAGCATGAACCCAAAACCACTCCCTAATGGACAAACTTTTAAGACCACATGCAATCGGCTCTCTTTAATAGCACTCAGCTCCACTGATCACTTGTTGGGAACAATTAATCTAACCCTTGAGAACTCCCCCAATCATTGCTTGGTAGTATTAAAAAAAAAAATCTATAGGAAGAAGCCTGAAGCCAGTTCCAAGAAACCCTAATCAATCATTTTAGAGCCCTTCTGTGGGATTTGTGCCAGGTGCGACCTTCTGGATTAGGAAGGACAAATGTAGCGAATCAATTTAAAAGGTATTGGCCCTTCAGCGTCCCCTGGCGAACAACCAGCAGGGAAAGAACACTAGCCCAGTGTACACTCACTATCAAAGGAGTAGCTAGAGTGAACTGGATCTTTGCCACCTTTTCCCAGCAGGTTTCTAGGGGAGTGAAAATGGGAATGTCCCCAAGAACCGGTGTGGTGGGTGAGGGCTGGCGTGAACAACACTCAGTTACGGTTGTCCCAAGGCATACTATCCATGTTTGGGACTAATGGGAGGGATGGCCACAAGAACGACCACCCCTGCAGACCATAACCTAGTGCTCCCTCAACATTGGGTGGTCCAAGGAAAGAGAATTTGCTGGGGGGGATCAGCCACGCTCAATGGCCAGGGGATACATAATGGGAAATATGAGGAGCATGCGGGGTTTGGACTGGGAAACTTGTCTCTGCAGCTAGGAAACTCCACCTACCAAATCCACATGTGGACCATAGAATAGCTTAATATAACAGAACACCTAAGGTTACCAATGAACGGGGTTGAGGCCGTACCGAAACCCTCCTTGGATATATTGGGACCACCTGACACAGCTGTTAAAACAACTCCAGAGTGAGTAGCACAGAGTCTGGAAGCCCAGGCCTCTGGGGAAGAACTGGTCTCTGGGGGCCTCATTCCCGTAATCTCGGAGTGCTTTCCGCTGGCAGTGCGGGTAGGGCAGGGGGATCCCAATCCCTGCTTCTCACCCCACCTTCCCACAGCTCTGGGCACTCCACACCAGCCGCCCCACCTCGCCCCCTTCCCTGGCCTGGAGTGTTCCTCAACCGTTCCTGCCCTGGGAACAGGCCATGCACCCAGCCCAGTATTCCTCTCCTCACCCCTGGCTCAGCAGAGGGCCTGGACACCCCAGCCCGCCTGGACCGAGCCAATTCCCACTCCAGGTGGGCTTGAGATCTGGTCACTGGTGCTTTCCCCTTGGGCGTGGTGGTGTGGTGGGGGGAGGTTGCTTCAGGGTAGGTGGCTTTGGTCCAGGCTGCTGCTCCGAATGGTGCGCGGGAGACAGGAGATGCAAGGTCTGGCACAGCAGGTCTTGGTGCCCTGATCCTCAGTAACCGATGGCCCCACCCAGCACCAGGCATGAGACCTCCAAGAGGGGCGAGGAGCTGAGTGTCCCGTGACAGAGCGAGGTGTGCGCCATCCCCGGGAATTGGCTCCTCTGATCCAGTGACACCCCTGAAGCCCGTGAGTCTTTCCAATCACTCAGGGGTCTGACATCAGCCCTTAGGGGCTCAGGATGCACCAGGAACACAGAGTGGTACCTCCTCTTGCTGGGACCATGCCCTCCTGGGGCTGCCCACCGCACCTTGGGCACAGTCACACCTAGTGCCGACGGCACATCTCCCACAAGGGCTGCTCCCCAGGCCCATTACAGCTGGGTGGGAACAGGCGCCTAAGCTACTGCTTCACTCCCGGGCAGGGTTTGTGTGATAGGAGCCAGGGATCCCCACTGGGTGTCTTCAGCCATGTTGAATTGGCCCCTCCTGCTTCCTTTGAACCCTGGTCCCTTGACAGAGCAGGAGCAGGAGCACGTTGCTGCTGATTCAGACCCTCTGAGTTGACGGTGCTCATGGCCCCCAGACTGCCTGGGCTCACGTGGCCTCTGTAGGGCCTCCTTTCCTTTCACCCTGCCCCATCCATTTCAACTTCCCAGCCCACCAAAATCCCTGCCCAGAACACCAGAACTGGCCTAAAACTCCACTGAACGAGCCCTGGGCCAGTCCCCACCTGCATTGTTTCCTAGTACATGATCCATCCTTCCTCGGCTCTTGTGTGGGATCTCTGGAGATGGGATTGTCTTTCCCTTGAGTTTCTATGGAGCCCCCATCCTGACTGGGGCCACGGGGCACTGTGCCTGCAGAAATGGTTTTCAGTTCTGGGCTCAGAAACACAATCACTTCGGAGCCCACTGACCTCAGGGCCATTCAGCCAGATCACACCAGGGCTGGCCCAATCCCCTGCCCTCCTCAGCCTCCTGGCCAGCTTTGATCCTGCCCAGGGCTGCACCTGTCCCCACAGACACCAGGGAGGGCTCTGAGGAGGTCAGAGTTTCTCCCTACTTCACCCAGGTACAGCGAGGATGCAGTGTGGGGCCGGCAGGCTGGTCAGCGAGGAGGCAGTGTGGGGCCGGCAGGCTGGTCAGCGAGGATGCAGTGTGGGGCCGGCAGGCTGGTCAGCGAGGATGCAGTGTGGGGCCGGCAGGCTGGTCAGCGAGGATGCAGTGTGGGGCC
>ML686021.1:0-26167 GCA_007922175.1 Pelusios castaneus | reverse complement strand
GCAGTGTGGGGCCGGCAGGCTGGTCAGCGAGGATGCAGTGTGGGGCCAGTCAGGAGGATGCAGTGTGGGGCCGGCAGGCCGGTCAGGAGGATGCAGTGTGGGGCCGGCAGGCCGGTCAGGAGTGCAGAGGGGATCAGGAAATGGGATAAAGGCAGCTCTGGGGGAGCCCAGGCTGATGTGGGGAGCAGGGTTGTGTGGCAGGTGGCTGAGGCTGTTCATCACACTACAGACAGCCTGTGGGCCCTAAATCTCAGGGAGAAAATCCTGAGGTAAAAGACCATTGTTGACTTATTCCTTCAGCTGTCAGTTCCCCTTTGTTCCTCCAGCCTGGGGCCGGGAGCAGACAGAAACCCTGTGCTGAGTAAAGGCTGGGAGTGCCTTTCCCTGAGCCAGGCCTCTGGGGTAAGACGAGGGATTGGCTTTGAACCAAGGTGGACGACAGTTGGGAGAGGTGAAGGACAGGCGCCGGCATTGCCAGGGAAGGGGGTTGCTGTCACTGGTTAAAGTATAATTTGACGGGCCCTGGAACCCTCCTAATCTCCGGGCCCCCTTTCCGTATTGTCTGGGCCCCCTTCATGCATGTGTGGTCCCCAGCCCAGGTAGGTATTTGCAACCACTTCTCAGTACCACACGCATCGGTTATCGCTCCATAAAAATATTTATAACTTTATATGGGGTTTATGTCTATAGCAATTATTGTCACAAACTAGCAAACGCTGCGTAACACAATAAATATTGTGATTAACAACGGTGGGGCGTAGGACCTGCCAGCAGCCAGGACAGGGTGGAACATGCGTTCTGCCAGATTTTTCTATTTTTAGGGGCCTCGGAACTCTGGCCCCTCAAATTGGGGGGGCCCTGGAACTGCGTTCTGGTGCGTTGCCCCTTACTTTAACCCCTGGTTGCTGTGCGGAGGCCGGGGTGGTGTCTGTAGCTCACAGGGCAGGAGATAAATGGCACAACTTACATTAGCTGGCTCCTTAAAAATGTACACGGCACCTTCACGGGAACCACAGTCAGCCCTGCCCAGGGGCTGAGCCCTAAAGCAGAGTCTAACAAACAACCTGACCAACACTTCTGGTCACTACATCTGGAGCTTCTTACCTAGGCTGCTGAGCAGCGTTCTCCCTACATCCTGCACAGACTAGCCTGGGGCCCAGGGCTTCTGTCCCTATAGTCCCTGTGTTGATCCATCCCTGTGCATGGCCCATAGCAGCCAGGCCTGAGAGTGAATAAACAAGAGACTGGCAGCTGGGGACACCTGGACTATCTTTCTAGCAAGGTGCTTTCCTTCCTGCTGCTTCAGTTTCCATATCTGTGAAAGGAGGACATCTCCCAGGAGATGTGAACCATAGTCTGGGAAGTTCCTGTCAGTGGTGAGCTCTGTCCATGAGTCACCATGACTCAGTGCTCATAGCTGAGGACAGCGGATTTGGGACAGACTGCTGAGAAACAGGGCAGACTCACCCCACAGTGGTGGTTCTTCCATCCTGAGCGTACACCAAGACAGTAACAAAAGTGAACTTCTGTCTCACACATTGGTACTAAGAAGCCAAAATTTCAGTCTCCTTCGGCACCCAGACCCAACTCACCACCCAGAACCTGGAGTCTATGAGGAGTTTGTCTGACCTTCGTGTACCTTCTTCCAGGACCCAGAGGTCCAACACAGGGGGAAGATACCAGTCCATGGCCAATATTCATGACACCAGATACGAAGGATATCCCTGCATACAAACAAGATAGTCAGACTTGGCAAAGGCTGGTTGCAACTGCACAGCAGTGATAGAAATGGTGATATTCAATCACAGAGCATCACACCTCGCTCTTGACCCATGAGGGGGCTACACTTGATAGGCTATCCTAAAGCCAGGGCATTTCCCAGTATCTAGCAGGGCAAATGGTTGGACATCAGAGCCATGGGAGATGGGAAGAACAGATAATAGTAGGTTTGGCTGCATGTAGCCAGCTCCTTGCCCACAGAAAGGAGAAAACAGTTCTTTAAAAGTTAGAGGTGGACATGGCTGTCCATGACTATGTCTGTTTCCTCCAAGGGCCAACAGCCCTCTGGGCTTTGAACAATCGGCCCATTCAGGGGTCTTCTGAGAGTCCTTATCTCTCCTGGAAGTAGCCCAGGGACAGCCCTCCTCGCTCGGTTTCAGTACTTTTCTGTCACTGATATTTACGCTGTGCTGCTGATGTACTCAGGGATTCTTTATAACATAAAAGCAAATTTGCTTTTAATATAGTGAGTGATGCAGAAATGTGAGGCAGCAGAAAGCATGGCTACCTCAGCTATGCCTCTTCTGATATTCCAACAGCGCTGCTTGCTCCATGAAGGATCTAGGCAGCTTTACAACGTCGAAACAGGGGTGGAACATAACAGCTCTTTATCAGAACAACCACATACACCTTCGTGGGTTGTGGATAGATGGAGAGGCCAGTTTCACTAGCAAAATAAATCTGACATCTCAAACAGCCGTGATTTCTGTTTTAGACAAGAACAAATTTGGTTGATAAAGGTAACTGGAGAGATGTAATAGAATTAGACATTGCAAGTTGTTCGACCTAGTACAAGACATTCGGATTAATAAATAAGCTTTAGACAGAATTACTGATCTCTCTGACACCTTAGCCACCGACTTGTATATTACCAGAAATTGTTTACATCTCCGCTTAATCGCCTTTCTCCGGATATTTCTATCTGCTAGCCATCCCTCCATCCCAGACATTGACAGACTATTTGGACATATTGACACTGGGGGCTCTGTTAAGTTGACGTAATAAGGTTGACTTAAAGTCGACCTTGTTAAGTCAACTTAGAAAGTCCACATTAAACACTCCTGTCGACTGCCTGCACCCACACTGGAAGGTGCTTGGTTAACGGAGGAGTGGTGCATTGTGGGTAGCCCTGGGAGAGGGCCTGGAGGCCAATTAGGTCAATTTAAAGCATTCCCCATCCACACTGGTTTAAATCAACTTAATAAAATCATCTTAAGCGTTAAGTCGACCGTAAGAGCTGGTGTTATTAAGTCAACTTAAGGAAGCACTTAAATCGACTTAATAAAAGCACAATGTGGATGAAGCAGTCTGTAGGTCGACTTAACCTTCCTTAAGTTGACCTCAGGCTCCAGTGTAGACATCCTCTTAGACCCTATGGAGATCTCTCCATTATCCATACATTTCTCATCAATTGAGTATAATGTATAAATATATATAAGTACATAAGCAGCCAGTTCCTCTCTGACACTTCAGAGAGCCTGTGAATTCGCCTCTCCCTTTGGGAAATAACTTTAATTATTGTTTACTCTTACAGGTAGTTTAAGAGCACAGAAGAGCAGACATGGAAAGAGAGACATTGTCTAGTGTCTCTTGTGTCCAGGAACCCCCCTGGGGTTGCCCAGAGCTATATCAGAAAGCTCTTTCCATCCTGCCTAGGGTACTTCCCTGTATTAGCTCTTGGCGTGGAACATTGTTGGCATGAGAGAGGTGTGAGACACGGCTACCTGAGAGGGTTTCCTCGGGAAGACATTTCCGTCGCAGAATTCACAGGTACCCATTGCTTGTTGTAGAGCATTCTGTTTGAGAAACCCACTACAATGTGGGCAGGACAAGTTAGAGAACAAGTCTATAGTCCTTTCGGCTCTGAGCAGCCATTAAACTTCCCTGGGCTTTTCCCACCCCTCCTCAATATTGTCTGGTTTGCTGTGCCCCCGGCTGATGCCCCTGGGAGCAAGAACTGAGTAAAGAGCTCAGCAGTGAGCTCTGTGTTAATGACACTCCCCTCGCATTGCAGGGCTCTGACTGTTAATGGGGGAGGTGGGGTGCAATGATGAGGCTGTTACCTCCATCTTTTCTGCCAGAAACTTTCAAATAATCACTCCACCAGAAGCAGATTCCCAGCATGGGAGACTTAAAGCAAACAGTTCAAGTTTGGCAAACTTTTAAGCAAGTGACAGTGCGGTCTTGTGACAGTCGATACCCTTCAAGAATGGGTATGCGACCAGTGCTACATCCCGTGGTTACGCCAGGTTGGAATCCCATTCAGCTGAGCTTTCTGCACCAATAGTATGTGTGGCAAGGAGTTCCAAAGGTTAAATATGGACACGATTTTCTTTTCTCTATTTTAGATTTTCAAGATTTCAGTTTCATTGACTGTTTCCTTGTTTGTGTGTTATGAGAAAGATTAAATGTAAGAGCCTGATCTACTTTCTTTAGTGAGAGATCCATTGGGTTAAAGCCTAGAAGGGACCATTAGATCATCTATTCTGACCTGTGTAGGCTAGACCATTAAATTTCACCCAATTACACTTGTATTAAGCCCAATAACTTGGGTTTTACTAAGCTCAGGTCTACACAAGGATTTTACATCACAGAATCAAAGAACCAGGGGGGTTAGAAGAAATATCAAGGGTCATCTAATCAAGCCCCTTGCATACAGGCAGGGTTTGCTGTGCTGAAAACATCCAGCAGAGGTGGCTATCCAGCCTCCTTTTCAAAACATCCAGAGAAGGAGGCAGCGTGGTCCTTTGTCCTCGTAATCTTACACTGAGGAAAATTTCCTGGGATATTATCTAAATCTGCAATGCTGTAGTTTAAACCTATTGCCTCCTGTCCTTCCTGTGTAGCAAGAGAGAACAACTTTTCATCTTCTTTTATGGTAACTTTTCAAGTGTTTGTGGTGGGGCAATAGATGGCACACGTATCCCAATTCTAGCTCTGGAGCATCTTCTGACTGAGTACATAAATAGAAGGGGCTACTTCTCTATGGTACTACAGGCGCTTCTAGATCACAGGGACTATTTCACTGATAACAGTGCAGGCTGGTCAGGAAAGGGACATGCTGCTTGGGAAAAGGTACATGATGCTTCAGGAACTCAGGGCTGTACTGGAAATTAAAACCAGGGACCTTTTTGCAGGACAAAATATTGAGTGGGTGACCCAGCCTACCCACTAATACCATTGTTCATGAAGCCTTACACAGGCAACCTGAATACCAGCAAGGAGCAGTTCAATAACAGGCTGAGTAGGTGCAGAAAGACCATTGAATGTACCTTTGGGAGGCTCAAGGCCAGCTGGAGGTGTCTTTATGGCAGGTTGGACTTAAATGGGGACAACATTCCTGCAGGTATTGCCTCCTGCTGTTTCCTCTATAATCTCTGTGATGCTGAGGGCAAGAAGTTTGCCCCTGGGTGGAACACTGAGACTGATCGCCTTGCATGTGTATATGAGCAACCAGATGCTAGGCGTCTTGGGGAGGGGGTGCAGTGGGGAGCTATTTGGATAAGAGAGGCACTCAGGGAGCATTTTGATAAACAGCCCTGTGATACTGCTGAACACCTGCAGATAACTCAGCTGCAGAGGAACGTGTCTTATGAACACCTGAATAAACAGTACCTACATGTTTGAGACAGTCTCTTTTGTTATCGAACAACTGACAGCGGTCAATGAAAACCAAGCACATAGTGGGGAGGATGGGTAGGTTATTAGAGATCCATGAACGTCCAGCTGTCATTTCTGTAGCTGTGTGAAGGGGTGCCTGTAACATGGTAGTGTGCTGGTCTGTATCCTTCATCGGAATGCTTTGTGGGAGTTTTTGAAGTGGGGGCCGGGGGGAATGCTGCAATTGGACAGTGTTATTTTTTATCTGAATGTTTTGCCTTACTAAGTCAAATGTTTCACAGAAACTGAAGTCTGTTGCATCTATGTGGCTCCCTTGATCAACGAAATGTGTACTCCCATTAAATGATGAAATGGGGTTTTCTTGACAGGACCTGTTTTCCGTAAACCTTGTTGACTGTCTTTAATTATATTCCTATCTTTTTTTTCCCCTTCTATTTAATGCCATATCAGTTTTTCCATTTTTTTGCTTAGCACAGATGTGAGGCTAACTAACCTACAGTTTCCTGGGTCATCCAGCTCACACGTCCTTATCTGGGTCATCCCATTTGCCTTTTTTGAATAATGGCAGTGTATTAACACTCTTACTGACTTCTGGAACTTCCCCAGTATTTCAAGATTTATTAACATTTACATAAGTGGAACAGATGATCTACTCAGCCACATATTTACTTACTGATGCAAATTTTCCAGGCCTGTTCATTTTAAAAGGTGGCCCCCCCAGCCCAGTCTATCTTTTCAACATCCTCTTTCATTGCTAATGTACTGGAAAGTATTTCAAAACCTCATGCTGTAATAGTACATCATCTGTTATGCCAGGTAAGTAGTATTTTTATTTCTATGTTGTTTAGCATCTGGCATGAATGCTTGTTTGGCTGTGTGCATGTGTTTCCGTATTTGTGTGTTTTAGGATTACCCCTGACTTAGATTTTTAAGTGGTGACTCGGTTCACCCAGTGATCTAGAGCCTGGCTTGGATTTTTCAGCAGGGACTCAGTTTGTTTGATGATCCTAAACTGAAGTGTTTCTTTGGTTAACCTTTGGGTTACCTTTGGCTCAAATCTATATTGCTGACTTAGTTAGCTCAATGATTTGGAGCCTAAAAATACCCTGTGTGTAAGAGGTAAACTGAGGTAACACCCATGATTGAGGAAACCAACATAACCATGGATTTTTGTAGAAAAGAATGTGCCAGGATAGTCTTTATTGAAATGTAGAACAATGACAAGTGACCTATATCAAAAGATCTGCTTGAAGCATTCATTCTCTTAATGCAACGGAACAGCTCAACTGATGGCAGAACTCTCCGTCACCCGCTTGGCTGCATGAAATCTGGGGTTTTGGGCTCCTGCTTTTATGCCCTGCTTGGACCTATTGCCTCAGTCCTCTTTGGGGTGTGATTTCACCTTGACTGGTCTACAACCCCCTTTTTTAATGTCACCCATTATTTAATAGATTTACTCATTACTGAACATTTCCATTCATCCAGAAGTCATGGGATATTTCAGAGAAAGTTCATAGCATCCCTTCCTATTTCACAGAATCATAGGTTATGTCTACATTTGCAAGTTACGTCGACTTAAGGAGGCTTAAGTCAACCTAATAGAGTACCTGTCCACACCAGGCTTTCATTAGGTCGACTTAAGAAAATCCTTAAATTGACCTAATGAAAGCTTAGGTCAATTTAGTAAGACATGCCAATTATCAACATAACCCTCCTTCGGTAGACCTCACCCTCCTTTAGGTTGACCTAAGCAGAGGGTGGATGCTTAAGTCCAGTTTATGAAGTTGACATAAGGGCAGTTAGGTCGACTTAACAAAGTGAACTAAGTCCACGTCCATGGAAACCACGTTGTTAAGTTGACTTAATAAGTTTGACCTTATTAAGTCGACTTAACAAAGTCGATCTAACTTTTTCTAGTGGACACATAGCTATAGCATCTTAGGGTTGGAAGGCACCTCATGAGGTTATCTAGTCCAACCCTCTGATAAAAGATGGACCACTCCCTCTAAATCATCCCATTATGCCAGGGTTTTGTCTAACTGGGCCTTAAAAGTTTCCAAAGATGGAGATTCCACCACCTCTCTAGGTAACCCATTCCAATGCTTCACCACCCTTCTAGTGAGAAAGATTTTCCTAATGTCCAACCTAGACCTTCCCAGCTGCAACCTGAAACCATTGCTCTTTGTTCTGTCCTCTGTTACAACTGAGAACAGCATAGCTCCCTCCTCTTTGGAGCACCCCATTCAACTAGTTGAAGGTTGCTATCAAATCTCCCCTCAGTCTTTTCTTCTGCTGACTAAATAAGGCTAGCTCCTTCCATCTCTCCTCGTATGTAATGTGCCCCAGCCCCCAATCATTTTTGTTGCTCTTCGCTAAACTCTTTCTAATTTGTCCACATCCTTTCTGTAGTGGGGAGCCCAAAACTGGACACAGTATTCCAGATACGGCCTGACCAGTGTCGAATAGAGGGGAATTATCACATCCCTCGATCTGCTGGCAACACTCCTACTGATGCAGCCTAATATGCCATTGGCCTTTTTGGCAACAAGAGCACACTGTTGACTCATATCCAGCTTCCCGTCCACTGTAAGCCCCCAGGTCCTTTTCTACAATGCTGCTACTTAGCTGATCGGCCCCCAGCCTGTAGCAGTATATGGGATTTTTCTGTCCTAAGTGCAGGACTTTTCACTTGTCCTTGTTGAAACTCGTAAGATTTCTTTTGGCCCAATTCTCCAATTTGTCTAGATCTCCCTGAATCCTATGCCTGCCCTCCAGTGTGTCTACCATGTCATCCATGAATTTACTGAGTGTGCAATCTATCCCATCACCCAGATCATTAATGAAGATGTTGAACAGAACTAGCCTCACAACCGACCCCTGGGGCACTCCACTCATTACTGGTTTCTAACTAGACATTGAGCCATTGATTCCTACCCACTGAGTCCAATGAGTTAGCCAGTTTTCTATCCACCTTACAATCCATTCATCCAACCCATACTTCCTTAACTTGCTGACAAGAATGTTGTGGGAAACTGTATCAAAAGATTTACTTAAGTCGAGGTTTATCAGGTTGACGGCTATTCCAGCATCCACAAATCCAATCATCTCATCAGAGAAGGCAATCAGGTTGGCCAGGCATGATTTGACCTTGGTGAATCCATGCTGACTGTTCCTGATCACTCTATTTTCCTCCAAGTGTTTCAGAATGGATTCTTTGAGTACCTGCTCCATGATTTTTTAAATTTGCCCTTTGTAAGCAATATAGTTGATTTTTTTATTTATTCTCTTCCATCACATTCCCCCACCCCATTTGTCTCCCCTGTAAACTAAATAGCCCCAGACTTCTCAGTCTCTTTCCATATGACAATCTCTCCAATTCTCACAGCCTTTCTCTGACTTCCCCTTTATGTCTGCTATATCCCTTATACAGACTGGCTGACTAAAAGGGTATGCATTGCCTGATGCCATAAGATTACAGACAGAGATATACCAAGGGAGTAAATTGTTCCAAAAATTCACCAGATTAATTTTAAGACCCCAAAATGTTCATATTTTTCTCTTAAGTGTTCCTTAACCCAAGAGTACAGATTGCGTGTTAGTGCTAAAGAGCAATAAAAGGAACTAAAGACAACCTTTAGGAAATGGGGTACCTAAAGAATGTGGAGACATCAGACCAATAAGGAGAAAGACAGCAAACATATTCATTGACAAGTGAAGAATATAGGTACGGCCACAAATCATAGTATAAAAAGAAGATATCCAGATAAGGGAAATTGTGCTTCCTAAGAGAAAACTCCAACAGAATATATCCCTCCACTGACAATCTATACTTCAGATCGTAGCACTAGCTAGGACAAGGTAAGTAGGATGTCTGTACTTGTAACTGGTGCATGGATAGATTTAGGAGTTATATGTGCTGTGATATTCCTAACTTTATTGGAAACTCTAATAAAGACAAAATATATCTGACCTTCTTCTTAGGATTTTCTAGATCATTCCCTTTGCCTTCAGATGTTCTTGTGATCTGTGAATATAAAACCAGAGATAATTTTTTTTAACTTGAGACTGCGGTGACCAGAGCTAAACCCACAGATGTTACATTACAATAACACTACTTTTATTCTAATTAAAACTAAAAGACCAAATGATCCCCCTCAGAACAGCCACCCCTTGTGCATTTAGTGCCTGATTTCAACACTGTCTCCTCATACAGGTTTTCGAACTGCTACCATCACCCTAGTTCTGGGAATATAACGGAAGTTATAGAAACCTCCAGTACATCCAGAAGACGCTGTTTTGTCTCAGAATTAGACATCATCTGACCTGCGCCATGTCAGATTCCAACACAACCTACTTCACCAACCCCTCCTACTTCATCCTGCTGGGCATTCCTGGGCTGGAGGCAGCTCATGTCTGGATCTCCATCCCCTTCTTCGTCATGTACATCATAGCTATCTTGGGGAACTTCACCATCCTGTTGATTGTGAGGATGGAGCCCAGCCTACACTTGCCCATGTACTATTTCCTCTGCATGCTGGCTGTGACTGATTTGATCCTGTCTACATCCACCCTGCCCAAAATGCTGAGCATCTTCTGGTTCAATTCCTGGGAGATAAATTTCAGTGCCTGCCTCACCCAGCTCTATTTCATTCACTGATTTGCAGTGACGGAGTCTGGAATGTTTGTGGCCCTGGCTTTGGATCGCTACGTGGCCATCTGTGATCCCCTGAGACATTCCACCATCCTGACAAACTCTGTGGTGGCCAGGATCGGCCTGGCCATGCTGCTGCGTGGTGGCCTGTTCGTACTTCCCTTTCCCTTCCTTGCAAGGCGGTGGCCCTACTGCAGAACCAACGTCATCGCCCACACGTACTGCGAGCATCTAGCCGTGGTGAAGCTGGCCTGTGCCAACATCCGCATCAGCAGCTACTACGGCCTCTCAATGACATTCTTCGTAATTGGCCCAGATGTGTCTTTTATCATCTTGTCCTACATTCAGATCCTCAGGGCCATCTTTAATCTCCCAACAAAGGAGGCCCGGCTCAAGGCTTTTGGTACCTGCGGCTCCCACATCTGTGTCATCTTGGCCTTTTACATCCCATGTCTCTTCTCCTTCCTCACACACCGGTTTGGCCAGAGTGTTCCCTTGTATTTCCACATCCTCATTGCCAACGTGTACCTCCTGGTGCCCCCCATGCTAAATCCCATCATCTACGGGGTGAGGACCAAACAGATCCGGAACAGGCTGCTCCATCTCTTTACTCATAAAGGGACCTAAAGTTTTCTCTTCGTTCTATTGCTCTCAGACTGTGCCCCATGAACGGTTCCTTCCTAGATCACTTTCAGGATTCTCAGAGGATCATTACACTCTTCCCTCCCCTTTGAAAACACAACAATTGGGTGAGTCTGAGAGATAGAAGAATCTGGGGCAGGAGAGAGGCATAGAGGCAGCTGAGGGGACTCTTTGGTTACAGGCCTATGGCTGCTGCAGAGATGGACCCCATCTGGAGGAGGAGCTGGAGAGGCTGTGGGTTGGTTGCAGGGCCCAGCTGTTGCTCATGAAATGTGGCATTTTCTGTGGCTCCCATGGAACCATATCAGTGCAGGATATGACTCTGAGGCCTTGCTTAGAGCTTTCTGGGAGCAGCAGCCATGGGCTGGGTGCAGCCCGCAAACCTCTTCCATTCAGCCCGCGACTGTCCTCTGCGAGGCCACTCTCTCCTAACAGAGAGAGAGAGTGAGAGAGACAGTGTGGGCTCACATTCCCAGCTCTCCACGGTGCCACGAGAGTGTCAGGAATCGTGACATTGCAGAGCACTGTGTATGCGAGGCTGCGCTCCGTGAGACCACACTCTCTCCCTAACTGAGAGAGCGAGAGAGAGTGGTCTCATGGTGTGCAGTCTCACACACACAGCAGTCTGCGATGCTGCAAATGCCTAGTATTTCCATTTATGGTAGGTACGGCCCACCTGAAGTACATTTAAGTCAAATCTAGCCTGCCATAGCAAATGAGCTTGACACCCTTCCCCTAGACATAACAATCTCCATTTAAGACCTGGACAGCCTGGGACTCACAGCGAGCGAGTGACCTGTCCAAGTTCCACAGTGAATCTGTGGCACAGCTGGAATGCTTCACTCCCAGCTCACCAGAGAGGATATCCAGGCCTCTGTGCAGTGCCAGATTTAGGAACAAACCAAGAAAGCCACAGCTTATGGCCTCACATATTATGAGGGGCCTCTAAATATGTCGGAGATAACTAAGAAGATTTATCATCATTGAAATTGCTTTGGCTTAAATAACTTTTCTTATAAAATGCACTGTCAAATTTCTGAACCCTGATCTCCCCATCCCCAACCACACCCAGTCCCATCAACTTCCCTTCCAGGACTGCTGGGCTACTTGCATCATCCACAGGTTGCCCACCCTCCCCATAGGCCTCAAGAGGAGACAATGGGAGGTAGCCGACCCACACATTCTAAAGTGCCTTCCACACCAGTTAGCATCTCTGCTAATCCTCTCCTTACTGATTTCCCACCCTCACCCCTCTGTATACTGCCCCACTGGCCCACAGCCAGCCTAACTGTTCTGAGGGTCAAAAAATATAGGGGTGTTAGAGGCCTGTTTATCTAATCTGAAGACCATTTTAAAGACAATTTTTCATAGTGTTACTAGCTAAGCAAAAAAAAAAAAATCACAAAAGAAAATGTTTTAAATATTATGTGCCGTGCAAAGAGAAGCGACAGTGTAAGTTACACTGCTCCTTCCCTTCACGAAGTGCTGATCTGAGTAATGTTCTTGTGTTCCTTTACATGAAAAGTCTTCAATTTCATATATGCTAAGTAAGAAATCATGAGGTATTTGATAATACAGATAAGGCTTTTTTGCAAGATGTATGGTTTTTTTAGTTGTTTTTCGTTGCATCTTTTCCGATATATATATATATGTAAATATACTGGTTTATCATTTACTTTTCATTGCCCTTTCCGTTTTAAGGAAATACACTTTTTTCTTTTTCTTTTTTTATGGTATGGGGCCTCTGAATCTTGACTTTAGGGCCTCAGGATGACTTAATCCAGCCCTGCTTCTGTGCTGCTCTGTGACCCAAACTAGCCAGGTCTGAGAGAACCTAAGGAAGAGATTGGCAATGAGGGTCACCTGGGCTAGGTACTTAGCAATGCACAATCCTTCCTGTTGCCTCAATTTCTCCATCTCTAAAAGGAGGATACCTCCCAGGAGACACAAACAATAGTCTGTGAAGCACATATCAGTGGTGAACTTTGTCCATGGGTCACTGTGCATCAGACTCACAGCTGAGAACAGCAGATTGGGAACAGAACTACAAAAGATAGTTTAGAAGTGGACATGAAGAACATCTTTACAAACATGCTGTTCATTTCATGTATCCCGTATGTGTTTCTTTCCTTGATTTGAGAATCTGAGCACAACTGGATACAGAGAAGACTACTGTATCCAATCAACGGTCTAAGGTGACTCAGTTTACCCAAGTTGAAATTCAACCTGAACATTTGGGATAACAACATCTATTCCGGTGCCATATATGATTTTTGTAAAATAATCAGGACCTCAGTTTTACACTGCATTTGAAAGACATGTTGAACAACCATATAAACTACCATGGCCCATTGGTGTTTGGACTGATGGAGATGCAAGAGTCATCAGCAAAATTAATTTGACATCTTAAACAGATGACAGAAGTGATTTTTTTTTAAATGATAAGTTTGGTTTATAAAGGTAACTGGAGAGATGTCATAGAACTAGACATTGCAAGGTGTTTGACCTAGTACAACATGAAATTCAGATTAATAAGTTAGGTTTAGACAGAATTACTGATCAACTTTCTTCAGATCTTTCTGTCTGCTAGGAAGTCATCCATCCCAGGCCATGACAGTTGTCAGAGCCCATGGAGTTCTAGCAATTATCCGTACTTTTCTTACTAATTGATTATGATGTTTAAATATACACAAGTACACTGAACAGGCAAGTTCTCTCTGACTCAGCAGAGAAGCAGGGAGTTCTCTGCTCCCTTTGGGAAGGATACTTAATCACCATTTACTCCTACAGATGGATAAAGAACACAGAAATGCAGAAAAGGAAAAAGAGACATTGGCCAGTGTCTCCTGTCTCGAGATTAAGAACCCCACTGGGATTACCCAGAACTATATAATAAACGTATTTCTATCCTACACGGGGCACTTCTCCTGTGCTGGCTCTCACCGTGGGGGAGGAAGAATCAATATTGACTAGCTGTCCCCTACAAGTTCCCATTGCACTGCATAGAGGATTTATCTTCACTGGGCTGATGGGGGCATCAGAGTGGTGTGGGACACGGCTACCTCAGGGGAATTCCTTGGGAAGACACTTCCAACTCAGAATTCACAGGTACCACATTGCTAGTTGTAGAGTGCGCTGCTCAAGAAACCCAGTACAATGTGGGCAGGAGAGGTTAGAGAACATGTCCATGGTCCTTTGCACTCTGCACGGTCCTTAGTCATCCATGGGTCTTTCCACCCCTCTACACTATTTTCTAGTTTGCTGTGCCCCCGGCTGTTGACCCTGGAAGCAGGAACTGAATAAAGAGCTGAGGAGTCTCCTCTGTGTTAATGCACACACACCCCTCCTCCCCTCACATTGCCGGGCCCTGGCTGTTAATGGGGAGGTGAGGTGGAATGGACTTAATTTACTCTGTGTCTACACTTGAGTTTCCTTAATTCAACTTAAGTAGTTCCTTAAATCGAATTAAGGAAAAGTTTGTTTGAATTAGTAAAACCTCATTTTACTTCAAACTAACCCTTAATTCAAACTAGTTAGTTAGAATTAAGTCAATGTGGCCATGTTAGTTCGAACTAACTGCTTAGTTTGAACTAACCGGCACATTGAGCTCAATGCAACTGACTAATTCGAACTAAGCAAGTGCCCTGCACGGCCATGGCTAGTCCGAACTAGCATTCTAGTGTGGCCGTGCTAGTTGGAATTAAGTTAATACGAACTAACTAAAATTAGTTCGAATTAGTTAGTTCGAATTAACTAATTCGAACTAACTTTGGTAAGTGTAGACATAGCCCTTGAGATTTGAATGTGTTCGTCTAGTTCAGCAAAATAAAAGGGGTGTCTTGTAACACTTTACAGATGAACAAACTAACACAAATAAATGTGTTAGTCTGTAAAATGCCTCTTTTGATTTTCAGGTAGGCAATTAAATGGAAAGTTGAGATTTGACTGAAGAGAACTCTTTTGTTTGCTAAAAAGGCTGGTGTGACCCTCACACTGCCTAAGGGCTTGGCATCCTGAGCTGTATATGCTCCATGCAGGTGGATTCCCCTGGCAGCTAAGACAACCAGGCTGTCTTGGGAACTTTTGCCTTCCCAGAACACAGGGCAGGCAGCGGGGAAAGGGATGGGGCCACCACAGCCAATCAGGGAAGGCCTTGCCTCTCTGTGCCTTCAATGAACTCTGCCCGTGCATGGAAATGTTGTTCCTCTAGAAGGGCTCCAAACAGCTTTACAAAGTGGAAACAGTGCACCCACCTGTGTGTGTGTGTGTGTGGGGGGGGGGGGGCCCCAAGGACATGGTAGCTGTTAGCAGGGCAGTGCTCCTCTATCGGACACAGCTTAGAATAGGACAGGACACAGAATTTCTTTTGAAAGGTGTTCATTTCATTGGTCCAGCACAACATGGCTTCAGTCCGTCATGGGAGTCTCTGGGCACAACTGGACACAAGAAGAATACTGTAGCCAATCAACAGTCTAGGATGACTCAATTTGCCCAAAATGAAATATGACCAGGATAGTGGGGTTAAAAATGGCACTTCTGTTGCCATGTCAGCTTTTGATAAAATGGTCAGAGTCTCATTTTCACATTGTGGCTGAAGCATTTTGAGCAAAAATGTAAATCACCGAAGATCACCGCTTTGTGGACTGATGGAGAGGAAAGGGTCATCAGCCAAATAAATCTGACACCTCACAAATAAGTGATTTATTTAGATGATAACAAATTTGGTTGATAAACATAACTGGGGAGATGTCAAAGACTTAGACCACCATAATTTGTTTGACCTAATGTCACATGACATTCAGATTAACAAACTAACACTAGACAGAATTACTGATCTCTCATCCCTTAGCGACAATCCTGTTTGCTTGTAGAAAATGTTCATGTCTCTCTTAAGTCCTCTTTCTCCAGATCTGTCTGACTGCTAGTTTGTTTTCCATCCTGGGTATTTACAGGTTATCAGATGTAGGCCTTATTCCTCCTTTCCTTATGAATTGACTAGAAGAGTTAATTATACACAGTCACACTGAGCAGCCAATTTCTCTCTGACTCAGCAGAGAGGTTGGGAGTTTTCCACTCCCTTTGGGAAGGATCCTTAATTACTGTTTACTCCTATAGATGGATACAGAAAACAGAAGCACAAACATTGAAAAAGAGACTTTGGCTGGTGTCTCCTGTCTTCAGGTTGAGAACCCCATGGGGATTGCCCAGAGCTATATTATAAACATGTTTCCATTCTGCCCGGGGCACTTCCCCTGTGTTGGCTCTCGGTGTAGGATGTTGTTGCAGATGCTGGTGGGACATGGTTACCTGAACGGGATTCCCAGCGAGGACACTTCCGTCTCAGAATTCACAGGTACGTCTTCACCACCTACGAAGTGTTCCACTCAGCAAAGACAGTGCACGTGAGCAGAAGAGGGTACAGAACACGTCTGTGTTCCTTTCCCCTCAGCATAGCCCTTGGCCTTCTCCACAGGTGATGAGTTTACTCCAGTATCACTAGCCAAAATCCCCCTCTTCACTATTGTCTGATTTATTGTGCTCCCCCATCCACCCACCTGCTCCCCAGCTCTGGCTGATGCCCCAGGGAGCAGGAGCTGAGTAAAGAGCTCAGCAGTCAGCTCTGTGTTAATGCACACACTCCCCTCGCATTGCAGGGGCTGTTAATGGGGGGTAGAATGGTGGGGCTGGTACCTCCCTCTTTTCTGCCTGAAACTTTACAATAATCACTCAGCCAGAAGAGCGTCCCCTGGACAGGAAACCTCAGGACAAACAGTTCAAGTTTGGTGAACGTCTAAGTAGCTGACTATGTGATCTTGTAAGTGACAGTGTCAGACAGCCTCAACTAACGGGGTGTCACCAGCACCACATCCAATGGCCACTCCAGGGTGGAATCCCATTCAGCAGAGTCCTTGGTGCCAATACTCTCTGTGGCAAGGAATTGCACAGGCCAAATATGTATTACGGACAAAATGTCTTTTTATCTCTTTTAGATTTTCAAGATTTCAATTCCAGTGAATGTTCCCTTGTTTGTGTGGTTTGAGAAAGAGGAAATGTAGATGTCTGGACTCCTTTCTTTACTGCTCTGTAAGTCAGGGCATTAAATTTCACCCAATTACCCTCTTGCCTACACTAGGATTTTACATCATAGAGTCATAGAACCATCGGGTTAATGGAGATGTCAAAGGTCATCTAGTCAACCCCACCCACTCCCATCAAGATGCAATGTTTTCTGTCCCTAAAATATCCAAGAGAGGTGGCTAACCAGCCTCCTTTTGGAAACCTCCAGAGAAGGATCTTCCACAACCTCAGTAGGCAGCCCGCTCCACTGTCCCAGTAATCGTACAGGCTATGTCTACACTTGTTAATTTAAGTTGACTTAGCATGTCCCCACTCAAATATTAAGTTGACTTAGAGGGGACCCTGCCAAATCGACTTAGAGCATCCACACTGGATGCCTAGGTCGACATGTAGGGGCTAGGTGGACCTGGGACAGGTCCACGGTGGCAGGGGGGGCTCCCCTTGCCAAGTGCCGGGGGCTCAACCTTTGCGCATTGTACCTGTGGGGGGGCACACCAGGCTGTGTCTGTGCCAGCTACCCTGGCAGGGAGGGCAGCGGGGGAGCCCTAAAGCCCCCTAAGTTGATTTAAAGTTGACTTAGGGCTACTCCATGTCCACATTGACTAAGTCGACTTTCTAAAGTCGACTTAGCCAGAAAAGTCAACTTAAAAGGATGTTTAAGAAAGTCTACTTTAATTTTCCTTAAGTTGACTTAAATAGCTGCTCAAGTCGACTTAAGGAAAATGCAGTGGATGCAGATTAAATTAAGTCAACTTAAGCAAGCTTAAATCGACTTAATTTCTAAGTGTAGACACACTCATACTGAGGAAATTTTCCTGAGATGTCATCTAAATCTGATGTGCTGTAATTTGTACTCACTGCCTCATATACTGCCTTCTGCCTCAAATGAGAACATTTTTTTTCTTTTTTATAGCAGCCTTTCACATATTTAAAGACAGCTTCCATCTCCCCTCTTTTCCAAACTAAATGTACCAGTTCCTTCAGCCATTGCTCATATGGCTTCTATTCTATCCCTTCGAGTATCTTTGTAGCTCACCTCCAGATCCTTGCCAGGTTCTCCAAATCCTTTCCACACTTTGGTAGTAATCAAAAGGCCTAACCATTTCCAAGTAAAACAGCACCAAACCCTCCTATGGCTTCCATGCTATACCTCTGTTAATGCAACCCAAAAGAGAATTTGTGTTTTGGTTGGTTGCTTGGTTGGTTGGTGGGGGGGAGGGTTCTTTTGTTTGCTTTTGTTTTTGTATTTTTCTTTGTTTTGTTTTTTTCAATATCAAAGAAGTCCGCACCCCAGAGAGATGTAGGTATATGAACCTAACCTCCACTGTAGCCAGCATCAGGTCAGTGGAAGAATTCATTCAGTGACCTTGCTACTGCTTCTCGGGAAGGTAGTTCTTAGCTATTCGGGACCTTAGCCATACTGAAAACTGACATAAGAGACCCAGGAATAACAGTGTCATATGATTATGCAAAAAGACGCGCCAAGGGGTGAAACTGTAAAATAAATAAATAAAATAAAAATGAATAACTTGAATATTAATTTTAAATCCCCCCGATGTTTCTCTCTAATGTGATTTAATCCCAGGGTATGGATTGTGTGTTAAGGACAATGAGAAGAAAAGGAACTATACACAACCTGTAGGAAACAGTACATCACATTTTTGGGTCCTAGACCAATAAGGGTAGTGCTCAGATTGGGAAAAGTGAGCTTCCTACAGAAAAGCTCCAACAGGAACTATTCATCTACTGACACTCAATCCATGAGAGACCTGTCAGACTCTGACACTAGATAGGAAGAGTCTGTCTGTACCCGTAACTGGTGCCTGCATAGATCTAAGAGTTCTATATGCTGTGACTTTCATAACTTTATTGGTTCCCTTCCTAAAACTGATGAAAGATATTTGACTTTGTTCCTCTGATTGTCTGTGTTCTTGCCTTAGCCTTCCTGTGATCTTTGGATCTAAAATAACCAGAGGTAACCCTAACCACTAGAGATGAGCCCAGAGACGTATTAATTTACTTTAAGTAAAAATAAAAGGTTACATGCTTCCCCACTCAGAATAGTGATCCTTTGTGCATGTAGCATCTCCTTTTAATACTGTTTCTCCACCCAGTCATTTGGACTGCCCCCATCACCCAAAGGCCTGGGAACATAAAAAGGAACTTACAGTACGTACAGGAGACACTGCTCTGCCTCGGAGTTAGACAACTTCTCCCCTACTCCATGTCAGAGTCCAACGCAACCAACTTTACCAACCCCTCCTCCTTCATCCTGCTGGGCATTCCTGGCCTGGAGGCTTTCCATATCTGGATCTCCATCCCCTTCTGTGCCATGTACGCCATAGCCGTCCTGGGGAATTTCACCATCCTATTGATCGTGAGGATGGAGCCGAACCTCCATGTGCCCATGTACTATTTCCTCTGTATGCTGGCTGTCACCGACCTGGTCCTGTCTACATCCACTCTGCCCAAATTGCTGAGTATCTTCTGGTTCAATTCCAAGGAGATACATTTCAGTGCCTGCCTCACACAGCTCTACTTCATTCACTGCTTCTCAGTGATGGAGTCTGGGATCTTGGTGGCCCTGGCTTTGGACCGTTATGTGGCCATCTGTGATCCCCTGAGACATTCCACCATCCTGACAAACTCCTTCGTGGCCAAAATCAGCCTGGCTGTGCTGTTGCGGAGCTCGCTGCTCATATTGCCCTTTCCCTTTCTGGCAAGGACGTGGCCGTACTGCAGAACCAACATCATCGCCCACACGTACTGTGAGCACATCGCTGTGGTGAAGCTGGCCTGTGTCGACATCCGCATCAGCAACTACTACGCCCTCTCGGTGACGTTCTTAGTGACTGGCCCGGATGTGTTTTTTATCATCTTGTCCTATATTCAGATCCTCAGGGCCATCTTTAATATTCCTAGAAAGGAGGCCCGGCTCAAGACCTTTGGTACCTGTGGTTCCCACCTTTGTGTCATCTTAGCCTTTTACACCCCATCTCTCTTCTCCTTCCTCACACACCGGTTTGGCCACAATGTACCCCTGTATTTCCACATCATCATTGCCAACGTGTACCTCCTGGTGCCCCCCATGCTAAATCCCATTATCTACGGGGTGAGGACTAAACAGATCCGGGACAGGCTGCTCCAGCTCTTTACTCATAAAGGGACCTAACATTTTCTCCTTGTATCTGGCTTGCAGACAGAGCTCCGTGGAGACCTGGCTGTTGATCTTGTGTGGGGCACTCCTTCCTAGATTAGGGATAGGAAGGTCACAGAGACAATATATGCCTCCCTGCCATTTAAAAACACTGAGAGAAGATGAGTCAATGAGACACAGCAAGTTGGGGCAGGAGAGACACAAAGGCAGCCGAGGGGACTCTTTGGTTGCAGGGCTATGACTGCAGACGCTTTCCAGGGCCGAGCTCGAGCTTGTGAATCGTGGCATTTTCCATGGCTTCCAGCAGAGCATATCCTGCCGGGTTGGTGTAGGGGTCATGCTAGGCACTGGGAGTCCTTTCATGGATCCTGTTTTTCTCTGTGTTCACCCCTTTTCTTTTCCTAGCAGGGTGATGGGGTGTCCCTATGTCCAAACACACGTTACCTCAATTCAGGTCGCCTTCCTCCAACTCCAGCACTTTCTGGCCTTCCTCTTCATCTTGCTGGGCCTGCCAAGTCTGGATCATGATCTCTGCTGGATCTCCACCCCTCCTGGTCCAACTACATCACTGCCCTTTGGGCAATACCACATGGCTCTTCCTCATCAAGTGGAGCCGGGCATGCGCGAGCACACCTCTCTCTTTTTCTCCAAGCTGTCCCTGACCAACATTGTCCTCTCCAGCTCTGCCATGTCCAGGGCAGCGGGCACCTTCCAGTTCAGGGCCTGGGAGATCAGCTGTCCCGCCTGCCTGGTCCAGATGCTCCTGCCCCGCGTGTGGGGCTGTGGCTCCTCACTGACACCAAGTGGGGGTTGGGATGGCATCTCCCAGCAACAAAGGATGGGGAAGGGTGGATGAGGAAGCAGGACCCTGAGATGGACAGACCTCATGGCCAATGGGGAGAGTTCATGTTAGCCTGATTGACAGGGTAAAGAGGCCAATGGGGGCATTGGAATTAGCAAGGATCCCATCCCCCATGGGAGCTGGAGCTGCCTGGGCAGGGTGGGGCAGAGCTAAGGACAGAGTCGACCTGAGCCTGGGCAGCTGGCACCAGAGGGGCCGAGTTGCCCCCCAGGGAGCCAGGCTGGAGTCAATCTGGTCTGGGCTGAGGGGGGTTGGGCTGGGCTGATGGGGGCAGAAGGGTTGGGCTGAGCTGGAGCTGGGTTCGGTGAGTGGGCAGCTGAGCAGAATGAGGGGGAAGCTGGGCAGGGACTAGAACAGGGAGACCCACTACCCCAGAGGCTTCACAGGTCAGACTGGGAGGGGACATGTCCTGAACAGGGATCACTGGAGAGAAGGGCCCAGTGACTTAGACCCTGGGGCATGTGGCCACCGCCAGAGCCAGTATCTGACCTGCAGTGTCCCTGCAGCATAGCCAGGGCTGGGCAGTGGTTGGGATATTTGAGAAACAGACTGTCACCATCCCTCACACCCAGAGACGCTGGGCTGGCGCCTGCAGGAAGGGACAGGCTGGGCCTCATGTGGGATGTGGACACTGTCCTACCATGCTCAGTACAGGGGAATAAGAGAAAATCAAAGGAATCAAAGGACACGACCCACATGTTCTGGGGTGAGGTGGGGACGGCTCCTTGTGTTTAAGAATTGCATTCTTTTCCCAATCGGTGCTGTTTTATTTCCTTCATTTAATTAAAAGGGTTACTTTCCATATTCAGACTCTGTGCTTGCGAGAGGGGAAATATTATCTTTTAAGGTGCCCACATGATCATAGAATAATAGGGATGGAAGGAACCTCATGAGGTCATCTAGTCCAACTCCCCTACTAAAAGCAGAACCACTCCCACTTAATCACCCCAGCCAGGGTACGGTCTTACTGGACCTTAAATATCTCCAAAGATGGAGATTCCACCAACTCCCTAGGTAACCCATTCAAATGCTTCACCACCCTCCTAGTGAGAAAAAAATTTCTAATATCCAACCTCGACCTCCACAGCTGTAATTTGAGACCATTGCAATTTGTTCTGTCCTCTGTCAGCACCGAGAACAGCCTAGCTCCCTCCTCTTTGGAGCAACCCTTCAAGTAGTTGAAGGTTGCTATCAAATCTCCCCTCAGTCTTCTCTTCTGCAGACTAAATAAGCCTAGTTCCTTCAGTCTCTCCTCGTAAGTCATGTGCCCCAGTCCCCTAATCATTTTCGTTACCCACCGCTGGACTCTTTCTAATTTGTCCACATCCTTTCTGTAGTGGGGAGCCCAAAACTGGACAGAATATGCCAGATGCGGCCTGACCAGTGCTGAATAGAGGGGAATTATCACATCCCTCGATCTGCTGGCAACACTCCTACTGATGCAGCCCAATATGCCATTGGTCTTTTTGGCAACAAGGGCACACTGTTGGCTCATATTCATCTTCCCGTCCACCATAACCCCCAGGTCCTTTTCTACAGCGCTGCTACTTAGCCAATCGGTCCCCAGCCTGTAGCAGTGCATGGGATTTTTCCATCCTAAGTGCAGGACTTTTAACTTGTCTTTATTGAACCTCATGAGGTTTCTTTCAGCCCACTGTTCCAATTTGTCTAGGTCTCCCTGAATCCTATCCCTGCCCTCCAGCGTGTCTACCATTCCCCCCAGCTTGGTGTCATCCGCTAACTTTCTGAGACTGCAATCTATCCCATCATCAAGATCATTAATGAAGATATTGAACAGAACTCGCCCCAGTCCCGACCCCTGGGGCAGTCCACTCATTGCTGGTTGCCAACTAGACATGAGCCATTGATTCCTACCCGCTGACCCCATTGATCTAACCATTTTTCTATCTACCTTACAGTCCACTCATCCAACCCATAGTTCCATACTAATCATAAATTCCTCCTCTGAATAGTGGGAGGAAATAGTGTGTGATTTCCCAGGAGAATGGGTGGGGGATCAAGCCGGCTGGTGTTGCATGAGGAACACCTAAATAGGGACCCCGGCTCCTTGCTGCTGCCAGTTCCACTTGGCAGAAGTTTTGCAGATGTTGTCCTTTAACCTTCCTTATCTTTTCTTTTTTCTAACTGCTGACTTTTAATAAATTGCATTTGCTTGGAAATGTGTACAGTGATCAAGTTAGGGATGCATCTGATAATGAACGAGAACCTCAGGGTGGGAACACCATCACCCCTGTGCAAAGTTACCATGACAAAGTTGGGGATGGAGCCCCCGACTGGGCCCAGACACATAAGAGTTATGAGAACTCCCACACACAGGAGATTGGAAGTCAGGCCAGCCTCTGGGGAACATGAGTGGGAGAAAGGTCTCAGATCTTTTCACTAGCCAACTCGTATGGGGCAGGATGTGAGCCAGGAAAGCTCCCCACGGCAGCAGGACCATGCCCCGCCTAACACCAGCATATCTGCTGGGAGCCCCTTGCCAGGAGTGAAGGCCTCTGGAAGAAGGAGGACAAAATTAGGGAGAAGTGAAGGACAGGCTCGTGCATGACTAGGGAAGGGGGTTGCTGTACAGAGACAGGCTGATTTCTGTAGCTAACAGGCCGCTTGTTAGAAATGTACACAGCCCCTTTGCAGGAACTATAAGGCAGCCCTGTCCGGGGGTAACAATAAAGTGGAGACTAACACACGGCCTGTACGGCACTTCTGAGCACTACGTCTGGAGCTCCTTAGCTAGGCTGCTGAGCAGCGTTCTCCCCACCTCCTGCACAGACAGACACACAGAGGGAACGGATTTACCAGTGGTGTCGCTGCCATAGGGCAGAGAGGGCATGTGCCCCGAATGAGCCCAGCAGTGCCCTGAGTCCAGCCGAGGAGCCAGAATCAGTGGGGACATTTAAAATTTCCCGCCCTGCTCCACTCCCAGGCACATAGCTTAGGGTGGAGCAGGACAGGAAATATACGCAGCTGCTGGCTCCGTCTCTGCCCTGTCTGGAGGCTCCAGTCCCAGTCTTCACAGCAAGGTGAGTGCTGTGGGGGGGCCTCGGGTTGGGAGTTGGGCACAGCTGGGGGCGACCGGCAGCGCAGCTCAACCTGGATCGAGGCCCAGCCTGGGGCCTGGCCAGCAGTGTGGCCCAGCCTGACCAAGCTCAGAGCGTAGGGGACGGCATGGGCTGGGGCTCAGGGGCTGGTCTGGCCCAGCTCAGGGTACTGGCAGAGGGGACAGATCAGGCATGGGGCCAGATGGGGTGCGGGACTGGTAGCAGGTGGGCATGGGAGGGAAACGTGGGGAAGGACAAGGCACAGCGTGGGTGGGGGGGGCTGTATGTCCTGAATGTTTTGGGGGGCAGCAACGCCCCTGGGATTTCCCCCAGGCTAGGCAGGAAATGGCCAGCTGGGCTGAGAGTAGAAACCAGGAGTCCTGAGCCAGCACCATTGCTTTAGCCAGGAAATGGCATCGCTCCTCTCTGTGCTGCATTCGATGCAGTGACGCTGCGTGTGTCTGATCAAGCGAGGTGCAGCCCTTCCCGCACAGGAGGGGTTTAAAGAAACAGCTACAAACCACAGCCACAAAAACAGGTTCCGCACAGCTCAGTCTTCACCCATGTCTTGCTTGTTTACCAGGGACCCCTCACTGCCTGGGGTCCTGCACAGAGGCCTAACGATGGGCTGCAGGAACCAAATCAGGGCAGGGTGTGACTCTGAGGCACTGCTCAGCACCTTTCGGGAGCAGCACCCGAGACACGATAATCTCCATTTAACGCCTGGAGAGACGGGGGCCTAGAGTGAGCCAATGACTGTCCCTGGTCCCCCACTGAATCCATGGGAAAGCTGGAATTCTTCATTCCAGAGAGAGAGCCAGGCCTGTGTGCTGCTGCGTGGCCCATACTAGCCAGGTCTGAGAGACTAATTGAAGGACTGGCAACTAAGGACTCCTGGCATGAGTTCCACTGGGATATTGTTGCTCTAGAAGTGTTCCAGGCAGATTTACAATCTAGAAGCAGGGTCTGATGCACCCACCTCTGGGGTGGAACATGACTGTTGTTTGCTAGCAAACAGATTCTCTACAGAGCACAGCTTGGAGCAGAGCAGGATGAAGAATTTCTTTTGAAACAAGGTGTTCAGATTCCGTCCTTCATAGGGTCATCAGTGAAATAAATCGGACATCTGAAAGAGACATACATGTTGTCTTGTTTGGTTGATAAAGGTAATGTGAAATGTCATAGATACACGCCATTGCAACGTGATGACATTTAGATTAACAAATTAGAGCTAGGCAGAATTACAGATCTCCGATCCCTTAGCGAGAGCCCTGTGTTTTTGCAGGTGTTCATGTGTCTCCTCAGACATCTCTCTCCAGATCTCTCTCTGCTAGGTAGCTATTTTCCCCAGCTATTGACAGATTATCAGACCCTATGGAGATGCAGTCATTATTCAGATTTTTCTTACTAATTAACCATGATATTTAAATATACACACGTACACTGGGCAGCTATTCCTCTCTGACTTTGCAGAGAGCCCAGGAGTTCTCCCCTCCCTTTGGGACGGACCCTTAATTACTGTTTATTCCTACAGATGGCTAAAGAAATCAGAAGTGCAGACATGAAAAGAGAGACATTGGCTGGTTTCCTCTGGCTCTAGCCTAGGAACCCACGGGGATTGCCCAGAGCTATATTATAAAGCTGTTTCCATCCTGCCTGGGGCACTTCCCCTGTCAGCTCTCGGCGTGGGATGTTACAGATTGTGGTGTGACAGAGGCATGGGACACGGCTACCTGAGGGGGATTTCCAAGGAAGACAATTCTGTCTGAGAATCACAGGTACCCCTTTTCTTGCCTTGGAGGACGTTCCTCAACATACCAAATGCAAGGTGAATAGGATGGGTTAGAGAACAGGTCTGTGATCCTTTCCCTTCTGCACATCCCTTAACCCTCCCGACTCCCTTTCCACACTTCACTATTGTCTGGTTTCCTGTGCCCCCGGCTCATGCCCTGGGAGCAGGATTTGAGCAAAGAGCTCAGCATAAGAACATAAGAACATAAGAAAGGCCGTACTGGGTCAGACCAGAGGTCCATCTAGCCCAGTATCTGTCTACCGACAGTGGCCAGTGCCAGGTGCCCGAGGGAGTGAACCCAACAGGCAATGATCAAGTGATCACTCTCCTACCATCCGTCTCCATCCTCTGATAAGCAGAGACTAGGGACACTATTCTTAACCCCTTTCTGGCTAATAGCCATTTATGGACTTAGCCCCCATGAACTTATCCAGATCCCTTTTAAATATTGTTATAGTCCCAACCTTCACAACCTCCTCAGGTAAGGAGTTCCACAAGTTGACTGTGCGTTGTGTGAAGAAGAACT
>VOCT01036862.1:0-17014 GCA_007922175.1 Pelusios castaneus | reverse complement strand
TGCATTTAATTTCCTCCCATTCTGTAACTTTCCCATCTTCAAAGCGTCTGACGAAGTGGGATTTTCTCCCACGAAAGCTCATGCAATAATTAAATCTGTTAGTCTTTAAAAGTGCCACTGGACTCTATTGTCTTTCTACAATAGACTAACACAGCTACCCCTTTGGAATTTGTCTAAAAGAGCTGGCAGTGAATCAAATTGGTAACAATAGTGTAGATATGCAATATTCATGCAGAATTGCTGCATTATCTAGTGTTTGTCCACTGGTTGACTTACGGCTGGTCTGGAGGAGGATGGTGGTTATGACCTTGTTTACTTTCTTGGAGCTCTCAGCACAAGTTGCAGGCTGAAGGATATAAAGCAAGACTGGGTTTTACCCTACATTTTTGGGTAGGAATTTGAAGGAGCAAAAACTAGAAAGAATTCACAAATCTACTTTTCCGGTGACTGAAACTTTCCTTCCCCCAGGTTTCCACCAATCTGAATCAAGAATCTGCTACCTAAAGAGGAAGAGTGTCCCTTATGCAAGAATTCTATAGAATGTAATAGGTTTCTACAGACATTAATCTGAAAGTTTAAAGAATTTAAGAGTGGAGGAACCTTTCTATAGGTTCTTCTGCACCATGGTATAGAATTCTCTAGCAGGGATAAAATCTTCTATTAAACGTTGTAAGAAAAATTCAATATAAAATCATTTTAATAAAAGAAATTTAGTTATAATATATTATATATAGGACTTTTCCATAGAGGTAGCTATGTGTGCGGTATAAAGAATTTCCTCTTTGTTAATAAACATGAAATACTTACTGATGCATACTCAGTCGAAGAAATTTCAAATGCAGGTAAGTACCATGGTGGTATGCATTTATTTATTTTAATTTAAAAGTGTTTAAGTTTACTTGCAAATGAGGTACAAACCTATTGTTGCTAAAGTGGTTTTCAATGTGGTAATATCTGGGAATACCAGTCCTAAATTATCTCTGAGAAACTTATGTTTATTTTACACTTAAATAGCTTCATGGCTACTCATTTCATTCACATCCTCCCTCAGCAGCTTGTTCTAAAGGTAATAAAGATTTTACTTATGCTCAACCTAAATTTTTCCTGTTATAGCTGAAGCTCATTATTCTTGATCTATCCTCACTGCTAACAGAAAAACTGATCCAGGTCCTCCCTCAAGCACCTTTTTATACGTTAAAATGTTAATCTCCCTTCAATTTTTTCTTTGCCAACTGAAAATATGCAGTCCTTTCCCTCAAAGGACCCATGTTCTGTGCCTTTTTTCATATTTGTTAGATTCCTCTGAGCTCTTTCATTTGTGTTTTTAAAGTGAAGTGCCCAGAACAGAATACAATAGTCTGATGGGAAACCAATCAGTACCAAGGAGAGCAACTAATTACTTTGCTTGTTTTATACGCAGTATTAATATAACACAAACAGCAATTGTCATCTTCTGTGACAATGTCACAGTGTTCACTTATTCATTCACTATGATCCATAGATGTTTTTCATCTTCTAATCAGATAATGCAACTCAATATTTAATATCTGACTATTATTGACCATGGGTAATAAATACTAGAATGACTTACTGTTCTCACATCTTTGACAATAAAAATAAGCCCAGCATTTTCAAACTTAAGTACTTAAATTTTCATGGAGGCACTATTAAGTCAGAGCTTCAGAACTATTGAGTACAGGGGGTGAGATTTTTGTCCTTGATCCAGCCCCTATGTGCTGACCTAAGGAGCTCCTGAAGCATAAAGGAGATCTAAAAATCCTGGATGTGGTTGGAGGAGAATTTCCCCAGGTGCCAGAACTAAGGATGAAAGCAACAGGGTCTTTTCAGAGGAGCACCCCTCTCCTCTTCACGCCTCAGTACAAGAGAGCATGTCCGGAAGAGGGCACAGGCAGGAGCGATGTGCTGGGACAGAGCTACAGCTTATAATGATCATTGCAATTACCCTTAGATGGGTAGGGATGGGGTGGCAAAATTTTGGCAGGTCCTGCTGGTTGTCTAAATTACACTGTGGGCTCTTTCGGCCCTTTAGAGCAGCCGAGAATTGTGAAGGCATAGAGGTGGCCTGCAGTAACAATAGTTTCTCCTCTTCCTGGGCTGTGACTTCTATGCACTGCCTCTGAAAAAATATGACCTCTACAGTACCATATATTAGGCCAGATCCTCAGCATAGCTCTGTTATCTTCAATAGGACCTAATGACCAATTGTTCGTTGAGTGTGTGCACCTGCACGTACACACATCGGTTTTACATTGTTTCCTAATTCTGCTTTTACCCCATCTTTTCTAATACAATCACTCAAGCATAATTCTGTGTCTCCCTGTCAGAATGACTTCGTTCCTGCTTGGTACAATATAAAGCAATATTATGCCATTCTTTCTTGTTTATCTGGCATTGCAATGGGCTTCCAACCTATTTTCTTCCTACACTTCTTTACAACCTAAAATGCTTTGTTTTATGGGGAGGCACAATATGCAAATATATATAATAATGCCATTAGCACAGCATCATTAGCATAAATATCTGCTAGTTATTTAATCTCCATTGATTTAATAACTGGTGCTTCTCTGATGAATTTAAATAAATGTACATTGTTACAGGAAAGAAGTGGTAGAGCACGGAACCAGAGGCCAAAATCTTTCTGAATTCTTTTCCTGCTAAGGCCAGTGAATCACCGTGTGACCTTTGGGAAAATGATTATTTGTGCCTCAATCTTTAAATGCATTCTTCACAGTGGGGCTATGATCTTTAGGAGGACATATTTCAAAAAGGCACAAAGTGCAGCTGGCCTCCAACCTCCAGGGAAAGATAATGGGTGCTAGGTGCATAATTCACATTTTGTGCTTTTGAAAATCTCTTCATCAGCTGTAAAATGCTTTAGAATCCTAGAATGATGATGCCAGAGAAACCCAAAATGCCATTGTTTAAGGGTACAAACTACAATTTTACAAAATAGTGATGTGGCCTAATGGATAGTGCTCTAGACCAGAATTCAAGTGATCCATGTTCTATTCCTGGATTTGCCACTGAACTGCTCAGCGATCTTGGACAAGTCATTTCCCCCCCCCTTGTGCCTTAGTTTCCTTATCTGTGAACTGCACCAATGATACTGACCTTCCTTGTAAAGCAACTTGAGGTCTACTGATGTTAAGAGCTATGTGTTATTAGTCTTCCCCAGCACAATAGCATGCAACTGTACTTTCCAATCATTTCTACAAACCCTGATTTTGCTAAAGATTGCGCCTCCATTAAGACATTCTTAAAAATCAGGGTTTCCATCTATTAACTTTGGCAACAGCAAAACAAAACTAGAAATGTTGATTAAGTATTTTAGCTTTAATAAAAATCAACTCTTCAGTTCAGCAACTGAGTCAATATACTCTGCCTGGAAAAGGGCACTATAGCAGTGGTCTTCAACCTTTTTTTGGATCAGCACCCAGTTTTTCCAATATTTTCCCATTTGCAGTAAGTTTACCAGCCACCTACATAAATTGTTACTTTTTATAAATTGCCACTGTCATTACATTAATTGTTTCATTGTTGTACTCTTAATGGTTAATTATAATTTTCAATTTATTTAAATTTTAAACTCAGATATTTTAAATAGGATATCTAACAAATTTCATTCAAACAAAATGTATTCATTATTCTTTCATTATTCATACAAACTTTTAATAAATTACAGCTGGATGAGCATGGCCATTTTCTCCTTCCTTCATTTTTGTAGCACCCACCAAAAATCACAAAATGCCCACTAATGGGTGGTATCGCCCAGGTTGAAGACCACTGCAATATAGGAAGCAAAGATGTATCTCAATGCTGCTGACAAAGCTATAGCTATAGAAAAGCAAGAGTTTTATGAAGCCCACATGGTCTTCAAAGCTTTCTCCAGTCACCTGTTTCTTTTACTTGCTCTGTTTCTTGCACGTGTTCTGTTCTTCCGGAGACCAATCTCTACCACAGATAACTGCTATGCACTATGGGACTGAGCCAAAGTTCACTCAAGTCAAGCTTCCATTATACTGTTGAAAGTTCATGAGGCAGTATTATCACAAAGAAAAAATATCCTTAAGAACAACACATTCTTCAGTTCACATTTACACTTAATGCCCTGGGCAGATTTTTCCTACTTCTCCCTGCCAGGTGTTGTGTTTAGCTTATTATAGTTGGTGGTGGTGGTGGTGGAACTCATCACTGTAAAGGCTGCAAATTAGTTTGCATTACATTTTATTAATATTATGGTAGTGCTTAAGAGGCCCAGTCATGGACTGGAATTAGGACTCCATTGTTTCAAGTGTGTACACAAACAAAACAAAAAACGGTGTATTTCCACAAGTTTCTAATCCCTTCAGCTGCTCTTGAGTAACGGGAAAGTGAGAAAAATAGGCAACATTTTTCTGTGTGGAAGAAAAAAAAATAATTAAACCATGCTGGCCATTTGGGGAGACGAGGCAGTCAGCTCTGAATTGTGAGGCAGCCATTGCAATCGGGAGGTGTATGCCTTCATCTCCCAGGCCCTGGCTGTCAAGGGACACACCCGGGACACCCAGCAGGTCTGGGTCAAGATCAAGGACCTCCGCCAGGACTACCAAAAGGCCCGGGAGGAGACACTCTGGACAGGGGAAGCCCCCACCAGCTGCTGGTATTACTAGCAGCTGGATGCCTGTCTGAGCCAGGAGAGTGGCAGCCTGGCAGCCCACACCATCGACTCTGCCGAGCCCCTCTCCCTTGACGACAACCAGGAGGAAGGGGCGGGGGATGAGACTGTGGTGCTGGAGCAGAGGGAGGCCAGTGCCCAGCAAGAGCAGGAGGATGCCCACCGGAGGGTCGAGCAGGGGCTCCGGGGGGGGAGGGGTGAGCAGAGGCTCCTCGAGTGCATGCTCGACCTCATGGATCAGCAGACCCAGTCCCTGCTTTGCAGCCACAGGTCATCATCCTAGGTGGTGAAGACGATCCGCTCCCACCAGTCGCTGCGGGCCTCCTGTGCCCAGAGGCAACAAGGCACGGAGCGCAGTGCAGTGATTGTGGCAGCTTGTTGGGGCAGCAAGGCAGGGGGAGGGTAGACCTCCTCTGCTGCCATGCTGCCACACTTCCGATGATGCACCCCTCCAAAGCCCCCAAGTCGACTTAGGAGTCTAGTGTAGACTCTCTATGTCGACTTGATAAGGTCGACTTAAAGTCGACTGAATAAAGGCAACTTACTAAAGTCGACTTAACTTTCTAAGTGTAGACATAGCCAGTGTCTGGCCACAGTTCAGTTCCTAGTGCATAAGAGCCAACATCAGAAAAACAAGAGACACTTCAGTAACTGTCACCATTGCTAGGAGGAATCCCAGTAAAGAAGCCAGAGTGTGACTAGCCTTGGATACTCCTCTTATCTCACCAAGAGGTGGTCTACCAGGTTAGGCTGAGGTACATCAGCAACGCAGCAAGGGAAACAGACACTAAACTTGATATGAATTAATTGGGTTTTTTTATATACCATTCTTATTAAAATCCATTAGTAGGAAGTGCAGGAACAATTAAGAGATTTGTTCTTGCACTGGGTTTAGGTTAAAGATATGAAAGAAGAACTAGAGAGGAAATTGAACCCAAAACCCTAGATCTGAACACCCCTGGACTTTGGGGGACAGGGTTGAAACCTAGATATGAAATGTGTGGTTTAGAGCCTTCTCTACAAAGAGCCTATTAGAAAGTTTTGCACTTGTGGTTTCTAGTCAGGATTGAAACGACGAGTATGAAATATCACAATAAGAAGACTGATTCCATGGTACAGTGTTCTGGCACTACTGGAGAAGAACTTGCTTGAAATATCACAAGGAAACCTAATCTCCTACCAACTTCCTGTCCAGTTTTATTGATATTTAAAAAAAAATAAATAAAACCTTGTGCCATCAAGATATATCCACATTTCTGATACCAATGATATTTATAACCTCTACCTTGCTGTTCCATCCAACAATCATTACTTTCTGAAATCAGTCTAAGTAGCAGGACAAAAAGAAGAAAAGTGCATTGGACATTTGATCATAGTGTAGATAGGGAAGATAATAGATGATCATAACTGAAACGCTATTCATTGGAATTAGGACAAGTTAAAAAAATGGCAAGAAAGAATAGTCACACAAGTGCCTGCCTCTCTAAGTATGAGTCGGATCCTGGTTTCATTGAAGTTAGTGAACAAATGCCCACTGATTTACATGAGAATAGCATTGGGTTTTACTTAATTGGCTTTTTCTAGGAAGCTTTTCTAAATCTGACTGGAGATTACTTTTCCATTTCCCAAGAACAGTGGTTCTTCACAGAAGCCACAATACACACAGAAGTTTGCATTCAAATGTTGTGCTAAGAGCTTCTAGCAAAGTAGTATCCACAAAGGCTATGTCTACACTAGAAAAGTTAAGTCAACTTTTGTTAAATTGACTTTAAGAAGGTCGACTTTAAGTCGACTTAAAATCAACCTTATTAAAGTTGACTTAAGTGGCAACACTTTAAGTCAACTTAGTCCACTTTGTTAAGTTGACCTAACTGCCCTTAGGTCGACTTAACAAAGAAGACTTATGCATCCACACTGGGCTTAGGTCAACCTAACCCTTCCTTAGGTCGACCTAAGGAGACTTAAGTCGACCTAATGAGTGGTAGTTATAAAGTCGACTTAAGCTTTCATTAAGATGACTTAAGGATTTTCTTAAGTCAACTTAATGAAAGCCTAGTGTGGACATGGCTTAATTTAAGTCAACTTAAGCCTCCTTAAGTCACCTTAATTGCCAGTGTAGATATAGCCAAAGAGTCTAACCAAAGCCCATTCAAGTCATGGAGAGTCTATTTTCATAGAATTCAGTGGGCCTTGCCTAAAGTAAAACTACTTATCTGGATCTTAAGTACATCAGCATTTTGAGAATGACCCATATCTATTGGTCTCTGAGAATACAGAACTCATATATCCTATCATTTGTACAATATCTTCATCAAGTAAGAGTCTATCGTCTTAATATCATTCCTATTTTGAGGCAGGAAAGATAACCAAGCAGTGCACAAAAGAAAGTCATCCAATGTTTAGAATCAGTCACCACTAAGTTTCGAAAAATACTTTGGAAACTGGGTATCTGCGGCCAGTCCCAGTGCCATAGGACTCCTTGGTTTCTTGAGGGTTTTTCTGGGAGGGGTGGGAGGGGCGGGGACAGCAGGATGTGCTAAGTATCTAGAGAGCTCTCTATCTCCCATGCACTTTCAGAGGGCATATGGCATATTTATTCTCAAGAACTACAATAATACTTTATCATAAACATCTGCTATATTTTTTTCATATTTCATACCTGAAAGTATCCACACAGGCTGATGTCTGGAAACTGGAGAACATTATCTAGGATTGAGGACATCCAATGATGGAAATGAATTTTAAGTCCAGAACTAATTAAATATTTAGAAAATACTTAACCAGTTTGCAGTAACCATGTGTAGTACACTCAAGATGGAACAGGTATTCTATAGTCTTTCCAGTTTTAACACTGTGTGACTAGACCATGTCTTTCTATTCTAAGAAGGAAAAATATTGGGAGCTCACTTATATCTGGGAAAATTCTAAACCAGATTCCCATCTAGTGTAAATGAATGTTGCTCCATTGTCTTCAGTGCAGTTAAACTGATATATACCAATTGAAGATCTGGCCTCCTAAGTTTAAGCTTGCAAAGGAAATGTGCAATGTAGGGGAGTGAATAAGGTTTGCAATGTTCCAGTTATGAATGTTAGCTTGACAGTGACAGATGAACTTGCAGACCATTAGGATCAGTCTAAATTTGTTTAACAGTCAGCATAACTTTCCAGTTGGATTTTAATAAGTCAGATTGCTGCATTTTTGTTTATTTATACATATTTTTTGCCCTGTCTTCAAAATAGATGACATTTCTTTTCAGAAATTTTGTGCTGTGTGTCCATTTCTGTTTATGCTCAAACTTACCTTAGCTGACAGCTAGACTACCTGTCATACCAATAAAACATTTCAGGAAAGTACAAGCCATCTGGTCCCAGAAAACTTCTTGTTTCTAAATCTGAAAGAATAAAGGGAAAGAAAAGATAGCTGTAGAACAGCAGGAACAATCTCATCAAACCAATGTGAAAACATCATTATCTGTGTCGCAGTGTGGTGATATTACCGTACTTGATATTAGCTTATTATAAACGTGTTATTACTCAGATACATAGGTTATTAGAGCTGTTTAAAAGGTTTGTAGCCAGCTCTCAATCCCCTGGAATTGGACCTATGCCTAAAGCTTAATATATTTGGGATCCTATAGCAGGGGACTGGTGAAAATCTTCCTTCTCACCAGCTGCCCTCTTTCGTTTCTCAACAAAAACTGCATCTGACAAGCTGCTTCTTGCTCTTTGCCCCAAAGAGGGACACGATCTAGAGCCCCAAGTATGATGTTGTTAACAGAAAGTGTTGTCTTATTACAAAAAGGACACACAAGAGTTGAAACTTTACCTCAACCCTTGTGAGTTCTTGATGGGAAATGTTGCCGAATTGTCTTCTACAAGTGTATTTTTGGGTCTATTTTTGGAATTTTAAATTGTTCCCATTGGACCACTGACCAGCTGCATCTTGTTTTAGCAACATCTGACAGTTTTTGGTGAGCGTAAATATTGTTTCACTGATTGTGTCTGTAAAATACTCAGCATCTAGTTTAATGCCTTTTGTACTGCAGCTGTTCTTCTCTAATCACATTAGCAAAATGACTGTGATTTTAACATGGACTTTAGACAAACAAAAGCTATCCTCACTACTAAGAATTGTAAATATTGTACAATTATTACCCGTGGTTTCCATCTCTCTAACTAAAAAGGGCAAATGCCATTTTAATAAAGGTTCCAGTTCTTACATGGTTTAACAATTTGGCTTAGCATGGATCACTGGACTGACACTCATTTTGGGTGAGCTTTTTTGATGTTAAAAAAAAAGTTGCCTGTGGTCTACATTTCTAGTGCTGCCTATCGATTTTTGCTAACTTTAGATGTGAGCTGTTTAAATATTAGTTTTTCCATTCACAATGGTTTTCTGCAGTCTGTAATCAAGCAGGATAATTTGTTTGTGGATGAATAACGCTTTCTGATGTTTGCAGCTGATGGTGTATGAATGCAAACATGAGGCTTGACACCAAACTTATCTAATTTACAATTAAAACTTCCATTGCTATCATTTACCCGAAGCAAATAGAAAGAGTACATCTTGCACATCTTCAAAATTGAACTTACATGGAAAAAATTCTGGATATGCAAAATTAAAATGTCCATTTCCATATCATTTTATTCTTCTCTGCCTATGGAACGAAATCTCAAACTACAAGCTTTCTCCCAAGTACTGAGTGGCTAATTAGTTACCTGCCTCACTGAATACAAATCTATGCTGTCCCCTATTGGGGCTTTGCTGCTGGGAGTTGTATGTTACACTGATTGTACATTCACTCCATGAGACTAATCAATTTTTGAATAATTGTTTTGTCTAAGGTACCATTGCATTCTCTATGGTCAGCAAGTAGTGATATGTTTGTGAAGCTAATACAAATCCTCATCAACCACACAGATATTTTTCAACTTTTGCCAAATTACTTTCTTTGGCTGATACTCCCTTTACATGTAGGAAACATCTATTAGTCATATCATGTTGCATGGGTGTGGGTATATGCATGCAGATGTACCAAGTACCAGGACTGGTAATGATAAATAACCCACTTCAGTCTGGAGTACCACTATTAAATCAATTTTGGGTAAACTTCCAGCCAGAGGCCATCATCCTACAGTGAGTCCTGCCCTGATGGACCCCTAAGCCTGCACAGAGTCCTGGAGAAGTCAGTGGTACTCACTCTGTCTGAATCCAGGGGTCCACTCATTTACAGTTATTTCAGGATCAGGGCCTTGGCCTTTAATCTAATCATAGGTTAGAATGGTTTATTGATTGATCTTGGCATTTTCTCACACCTGAATCTTGAAATCTAGTTTAATATTATTGAACACACTTTTGGTAGGGGGTACTCATTTTGATCTTCTTGTAACAATACCCACCGAGAGTAATCTGTGAAGACCAATTTGTGTTATATTCTTTTATCCATACAGGATGGTAGTAAGAAACAGAACATTGTTCTTGTAGGCCAACATTTTCAAATCTGGATGTTCAGAAGTTAAGCTTTTAAATCTACATTTAGGCACTATTAGGAGCTGCAAGTCCATAGCACTTCTGGGAAAAAAAAATCAGACTAATTCTACTAAACTCTAAAGCCATAGAGCTGGTACGCTTGACATTTGAGCAAGGAGGCATGTGACAGAGAGAGCACGGACAGGCCTTTCCCTGTTCACTCCTCCCAGGACAGGTTGCTTTGAGAACTTTCCCTACTGTGCTATTAATAAAGTTATTGTCACTTGGCTAAAAATTCCCAACATCTATCAATCCTCATTGGCCCCTGACATTTCAGAACAGAACTTCTGCTACAATTGTTTCCATCTATTTTTTCCACAACACACATCACAGTAACCGCTGTTATTTAATGTTTGCAATTATACTGTTTTCAGTGGCTGCCAGCCTGTGCAATGTATTAGTAAGATATCCTTCATTTGTGTTCTAATCACTCCTTTGTTAAGTATTTTCTCAATCAGTTGCTGAATTCCTATTTAATGTCTTATTTGCAGACTCTCTTTTTCATTTGGGGAATGAATAGCTGTAGATAATGGTAAGTAATCTTCTATGATTTACCCCTTTGCATTATAATCTGAAATGTTTTATTGACTCTATCCAATATTTTCTTTTATACCCTTTGTCTGACTTTCCTTTTCCTATGTCTGATTCACCTGATGGGACCCATTTTGTGTTGCTTTTGCTTCTTCACTAGTCTCATTTGATTTAAAAATAAAATAAAATAAATAAAATCTCTGCATAAGCATGAATGTGTTACTCTTCCTTCTGTGCTCTCCCCTGTCTTGTTTTGGGGTACTGTCTGCTGCTTTTCTTGCTGTTATTGTTTTCTAACTCCCCCTTCTCTCTTTAGTTATGGCATTAACTACTTTTGGGGCATTTTCTGGAGGAGTAAAGAATATTTGTTAATAGCCATCTGAATGCAATTGTAGATTAGCATTAGTTAATTATACTCCTTCCTCCATTTTGACAAACTTGTTCACACGTTTAATCTTCTCTCCACCCAACTATAACCTTAACTTGTTTCTTGTGATTTTCTTTCCCTGCCCCTTGGGATTGCTTGATAATTTTTCAAGAAAGGACATTGCTAAACATTTTACTTTCCATGCAAGGATGACTTGCTCGCTGGACAGATTCTGAGGCCTGTTGTTTCTACTACTATTTATTATCTTCAGGTAACAGTGAGATTTTGGGGTTTTTGAAAATGTAGCTATTTGTCAATCTTTCAAGTCCTGGTTGGCCTACCCAGTAATATTAAAAGTAATATTTGAAGCAACTGAAAGGATTGGCAAAATTAAGGTATTCAAAAAGAAGATTGTCATTATACAAGATGCGACGCCATCTTTTTCTAAAAATGGAAAATAATGTAATTTTTTTCCCCTAGACCAGAGGTGTCAAACTCATTTGCTATAGCAGGCCAGATTTGACTTAAATGTACATCAAGTGGACCATACATACCATAAATCAAAATATTATGGCGCTCTTGTGGCATCACCAGGTGCTGTGTATGCGAGACTGCACTCCGCGATACCGCCCCTCCGCTTCCCTCTCTCAGGGTGCATCTACACTTACAAATTAAGTCAATTTAAGCTTCCTTAAGTTGACTTAATTTAATCTGTGTCCACACTACATTTTCCTTAAGTCGCCTTAAGCAGCTGCTTAAGTCGACTTTACTAAACTTAGTTTTAAGTCGACTTTTCTGGCTAGAAAGTCGACTTAGCCAGTGTGGACGCAGGGTAACCCTAAGTCGACTTAGGGGGCTTTAGGGCTTCCCCACTGCCCTTCCTGCCACAGCGGCTGGCACAGCCACAGCCTGGCATGCCCCCCCACAGGGCAGGACAGAGCCTGCCCCTACCACCCCTATGCCCTGCCAGGGTCCCTGTCAGGCTCAGCCCCCAAAGGCTGAGCCCCCTGGCACTTGGCAAGGGGTGCCCCACTGCCACCGTGGACCTGTCCCAGGTCCACCTAGCCCCTACAAGTCAACCTAGGCGTCCAGTGTGGACGCTCTAGGTCGATTTGGCAGGGTCCCCTCTAAGCCAACTTAATTTTTGAGTGGGGACATGCTAAGTCGATTTAACAAAGTCAACTTAAATTAACAAGTGTAGACATAGCCTCACAGTCTTGTGGAATGCAGCCTCACATACCCGGTGCTTCATGATGTCATGAGACCTGACACTCTAGTTGCATTGCGGAGCACTGGGTATGCGAGATTACACTCACTCTCTCTGTTAGGGAGTGTGTTTGGTCCTGCCGAGTGCAGTTGCAGGCCGGATGGAAGAGGTTCATGGGACGCATTTGGCCTGAGGGCCGCATGTTTGAAACCCCTGCCCTAGCCCCATTACATTTTACTGAACTCTTCACTTCCAAACATAGTGATGGTAGAGTTGGAATGTTAAATAGATATACAGATCCTTCATTGTTTACCCAATTTTCTGTATTATGAAAGTATACCTTTTTGAAACTGATGTTCTGAGTTCAAATGGATGAATATCTCCTTTGTGACTCCTCCTGTCTTTCTAACACCCAATCTTCCACTCCATTCAAACTTTATGGCCAGTATTCCAGACAACAATTAGTTACTTTGTTAGTATAATAAAAATTTCTAGCATATATAAAGATAAGAGGCTATTTAGCACTACTGCTTTAGAGACACCAGGAGAGAAACAGAAAGCAAGGTGTGGTAGACAAGTCTTGAACTACAATGATAGAAAAACACAGGGAAACTTTCAAGACACCTGTCTCTGAACTATAACCCTGGTCAGTATTCATTGATATGGGGCATTGGATCAGATCTTGTAACCGATTCACTCCATAGTTTCAGATCTTCCTTTTAATTCACCATTAAAACAGAATGGGATTGGGGAAAAGTACGCTTCTGAAAGCTTTGGTCTCACTTGAATATCTAGAATCTCATTTTAGGCCAACGGCTACATTTGCCTTGTTAGAGAGAAATTTGACCCAATAATTAACTCCCCTCCCCAGTCGGCAGTAAGTCTTCAGCACCTTTGTTATCAAGCAGTGTGCGGGAGGGAGAAAATCTTCAGAAACCAGTTAAGGGTGTAATTGGGGTTTCCTTTTAAAATGGGACAAGACTGAACTAATCAAATCTAAGAGAAATCCACACAAATCAGTTTCCTCTTACAGCTCCTTGCACTACACACTTAATTAAATCAGTGTGAATAACAAATGGGGGAAAGTGCCACACGAATGAGGACTTGAAAATAGATGGCACTGGTCAACTAGAATTAAGCTGCACAATAATTAATTTATTTTTATTATTATTAACCTAATTATGCTAGGTTGGGACTGGCAGACTTTTCTATGAAGCTAAACTCTTGGATACATTTATTATAATATCATGCAAGTGTTTTGAATGCCTAATTCACTTTTATTTATTTAAAAGCTCTCATGGGGCCTGATCCAAAGTTAAATGAAGTCACTGCAAAGAGTCCAATTGATCTCTCTGGGTCTTGACTAATGTTTTTTTGATGAGATTGGTCCTATGCTATTTCATAAACTTCAAAAGTCTCCTCAGAGTTTATATATTGCTGTTTAATGTCCTATCATTTTGTGTGGCTCATTCTGTTTGATCTTATTTTCTCCTACCTCAGGGAAAAGTTTGTTATATATAGCATAGGCTCAAAAACACAAAATACAAAACCCAAGCAAATGATCTAAAGTTTAATACCAAAGAGTCCCAACAGTATATAATGCAAAATGTTTAAAGAGGTCCTATGGCGCCACAAATCACAGCAGAAGTGACAGTTCTGTTCAGATGCAAAGGAAAATTTATCTTGATGGTTTTCTGAGACTTCAGGTGTCATATCATTGCTTCCCCAAAGACACTGCAATGAAGTAAATACTGGGCCTTTCTGACAGCTGATGGTGCATGCTTCAAGCAGACTCTTGGCATTTTTTAATAAAATGATATCCAGACATGTTTCATGCCAACACATATCTGATGGTTCATGTCTCATACTTGTGGTGTGAAATGGATAGTTGGAATGCCTCCTCAAATAAGTCTGCAAAGCAAGCAACAGCAGCACTAAGCAATCTTTAACATATGTTGGCTCACTTATCAGAGTTAGATATTATCCCTTTATCATCCTTGCTTATCATATTATCCCTCCGCGCCCCCCCCCCTCCGTGCGCACACCCGAGCTGCCACCCCTCCCGGCCCTGCGGCCGCCGCCCTTCCGCCCCGGTCCCTGGGACCCGCCTCCGCGCCGCTCCGGTGTGCGCGAGGGGCCGGGCCGCCGGGCGGCCGTCGGCGTGCTGGGTGACGGATCGCGGGCACCGGGCCGGGCGGCCGTTATGGCGCGCGGGGGGGTGGGTCCTGCGGCTGGGCGGCCCCAGCCCCGTCCGCCTCCCAGGCGCGCCGGGAACAGAGGGAAACCCCGGATCCCTGGGAGCGGGTGAGGCCCTGGCAGCGGCTTCTCGGCGCCCCCTCCGGGAACCGCGTCCGTCGCCCCTCGGACCCCGAGGCACGCAGAGCCGGCTGGCGGGTGCCGGGCACATCTCTGCGTGCCGCCCTGCCCCCGCGCCTCTCCGGAGGTGTCGGACGGCGGGCGGGAGAGGGGGGCGGGATGCCCCGGAGGGAGCGGAACCGTTTCCCTCACCCAGGTGCCAGGTACCTAGCGCCCTCTGCGAGCCTCCGCGGCCCGGGGAAGGCGGTGGTTCAAAGACTTGTGCGGCCCGAGGACGCCCGCGGGGAAGGACGGAGTCGCCGATCGGGGTGGGAGGAAGGACGTCTCGCGACGCCCCACGCCTCCCCTCCCCTCGGCCGAAACGCCCTCTCCATGGGAGGCCCGGGACGGAGAAGGGGGGGTCACCTGCCTCCCCCCCTCCGCAGTGGGGACCGAAAGGCCGTGGAGCCGTCTGCCTCCCCCCCGCCCGTTTCACCCGGCGACCCCCGGCCCTCTCCCCGCCTCCACGGGCGGTGGCGTGCGGCGCGGGCGTGCCGGGCTGGGATGCCGGCGGGGCTCGGGGAGAGCGGCTCGCCGCGGCTCGCCCGGTCCCCTCTGAGCCAAGCGCCTGGACCGAACCCCTGAGCAGAGGTGGGGCAGGGGCCCTCCATCTCAGCCGCATGAAACCTCGCTCGTGACCGTTTCGTTGGAAGGGCGGGCACCGAGGAGGGGCGGACCGGCAGTGCAGGACGTCCCGGGAGGACCGTGAGCGGAGGGGCGCGTGCGTGTGTGGCGTGGTGCCGGGAGAAAGAGGGAGCCCTCCCGGGGGGCCTCCTTCGCCCCTGCTCCTGACCCCCTCGCCCACGCCGCCCCCCCCGAGACGGTCCCTCTCGAGGGGACAGCAGGCCGGGACGACGTCGACCCTTCCCCAGTGCGGACAAGCAACACCCTCCCCCGACCGCCGGCGAGGCTTTGGCCGCGACCGCGGGGAGGGAAAGGAAAACCACCCCAGAAAAAACGAAAGCTTCGTGACAACTCTTAGCGGTGGATCACTCGGCTCGTGCGTCGATGAAGAACGCAGCTAGCTGCGAGAATTAATGTGAATTGCAGGACACATTGATCATCGACACTTCGAACGCACTTGCGGCCCCGGGTTCCTCCCGGGGCTACGCCTGTCTGAGCGTCGCTTGAAGGTCAATCGTCCCCGCGGTTGCGTCGGCGCCGGGACGCGCCCGTCCTCCGCCTCTCGGGGTGGGAGGGGTGGCGCGCGCCTCCCCGACACCTCGCTCCGCCCGGGGGCGCGGCTGGGGCCTCGCAGGCAAAGGTGGGGGTGCGGAGCGGTCCGTGGCCCCCCTTCCCGTCCTCGGGAAGGGGAGCCCGCGGCCCTCCCGCCGCCCCCGACCGACGCCTTCGTCCCCCTAAGGTCAGACCCGATGCCCCGGAGCGCCGGCTTTGGGGAGCTCGTCCACTCGGAGGAGGAGTCTGTTGCGGCAGCCGGTGCCGCGTGCGACCCCCGTCGCCCTCCCCGTCCGCTCTCCCCCCCTGCCGCCCGGCGGGGAAGAAGGGCGGCCTGTGGGGTGGGTGTTTCGGAGGCCACCGGGCTGGCTGTGGGCGCCGGCTCCTGGGTCCCGAGGTGAGGAGAGATGGGCCGGCCCTGCGCGGCTGTCTGTGGTGACACACGGCTGCCCGTTGGGGGGCCCCCGGTCCTCTCCCCTCCCTCGATCCGGGTCCGGGCCCTGCCCGGGATCTCGGCGAGTGCGGGGGTGCGCCGGGACGGGGAGGGTGCGGTTGGCGGCGGGGAGAAGGCGGCGGGAGGGAGGTGAGTGGGGCGACCCGTTTCCTCTCCCCGGCCGATGGACCCCCGCCCTCCCGACTCGCGCCACCACCCCGCCCCTGGGGTGCCCTCGCCTCCCCCTTCCCGCAGTGTGCGCGCTCTCGCTCTCCTCCTCCACGGCTGTTCTCCCCTGTGGTCCCCTCCGGCCTCCTCCGGGGCCGAAGAGCTTCCGAGGGCGAGAGGAGGGACGCCCCCCCTCCGCCCCGGGTCCCCATCCGACTGCGACCTCAGATCAGACGTGGCGACCCGCTGAATTTAAGCATATTAGTCAGCGGAGGAAAAGAAACTAACCAGGATTCCCTCAGTAACGGCGAGTGAACAGGGAAGAGCCCAGCGCCGAATCCCCGTCCCGCGGTGGGGCGCGGGAAATGTGGCGTACAGAAGACCCACTCCCCGGTGCCGCTCTCGGGGGCCCAAGTCCTTCTGATCGAGGCACAGCCCGTGGACGGTGTGAGGCCGGTAGTGGCCCCCGGCGCGCCGGGACCAGGTCTTCTCGGAGTCGGGTTGCTTGGGAATGCAGCCCAAAGTGGGTGGTAAACTCCATCTAAGGCTAAATACCGGCACGAGACCGATAG
>ML686017.1:99772-126334 GCA_007922175.1 Pelusios castaneus | reverse complement strand
AGCAATTCAACATTTTTAGTTCCCCTTTAACCTGAGAAATCATCTCTGAATGAATACCCAAGGGGAAAGAAAGGGTTTTATATATGTGCTAAAGTATAGCTCTATAAAATATATATGTTTATAAGCTATAGTTCTATGACAAAGTGTAGTTCAATAAATGCCAGGCTTTTCATTGTAATACAATTATTATGAAGCAAAGTTTCCTTCCATGCATTTCTATCAAAAGCCCGCTGCAGAATTGTTGGAAACTCTACAGGAAAGAGCAGGGTTAACTTTAGTACTTAAATTACCTTTGCTTTAGCAAGTGTTTCAGAAGTTTTATTAATACTCTTTCTAATGGGCTTATGTTATTAAAACAAAGAAGGAGTTCTGTGGCACTTTTAAAGACTAACAAATGTATTTATCGCATGAGCTTTCGTGGGCGAAAATCCCAATTCCTCTGATGCTTGAAGATGGGGAATTTACAAGCTTATGAAGAAGCGGGATCTTCTCCCATGAAAGCTCATCTGATAAATAAATTTGTTAGTCTTTAAAATTGCCACCAGACTTCTTGTTTCTTTTTCTGGATTAGACTACACAGCTACCACTTTGGAACTTCTGTAATTAATGCATTCTTCAGTGAGCAGTTCATCAATACAGTGCCCTGGTAACTGACCAAAAGCTGTTTCTAATACATTCAGATTTGTGTTCTCAATAAATCTGCTACCCTTCTTCAACACTATCCAAAAAACTCATTGCAAAACAGAATTGTTGTTATGTATTTCAATGAAGCATATGCATAAAGCGAAGGAAAGGGGAATATAATAGTGGCTGAATGTAATTTCTACCCACCACCAGTTACAGAAGCGTGGCTGAAGTAACATGCACACTAAGTTGGGTATGAATACAAAACTAATGTTTGCATTACTCTTCATTTGGGACACCAACCCCTCTCCTGTTGAGATAACTGTCAATGGTAGTTTAGAGCTTGCCAAATATGAATAGAATGGAGAAGGTGCCATCTTGTGGCAATTAAAAAAAAACCCCAAAATCTTTAGCATGATGGACCTTTCTGGATCAAGGTAACACTGGCCTGTCAAAGCATTCTGTTTCTCTTTTAGGGATTCTTTGGAGTTACAGTATATCGCTGGAAATATCTGGTATGAGAAAGTTAATAGAGCCTGATTAACATCAAATTTACACATAAAAATCTGGAGTGACGCTGTTGCACTCAATATTTCAGAGACCGGAAAGGATGTTTCTGTGACATTTATAACTGTAAAACCATGCAGTGCTCAAGCAGGCTGTGGAATTCACAGCAAAAAGATAGTAATGGGGTCAAGAGTTCTGTAGGATTCCAAGAGAGACTGGATGTTTATATGAAAAACCAGACAAACTAAGTACAGTAGAGGAATTTTTTTTAAAGCCTTCGGAAAACAATTAACCTTCCTTATTTAAACCATAAAATATGTCTAACCAGGAGCTGTCAGGGAGAAAGTCCTCTCATAGTTCTCAACTGCAGGGCTTTTTCATCCTTCCTAGGAGTCATATGGTTCTGGCCACTCAATACTGGGCTAGATGAACTACATGTCTGTTCAATTTGGCAGTGCATATCTTCCTATTGGTAATGTACATAAGAATATAGGAATGGCCAAATGGGGTTACATCAATGGTCCAGCTACCTCAGATCGTGTCTTTTGACTGTGGTCAATGCCAGATGCTTTATATACGGAATAAATAGAACTGGTAATCATCAAGTGTAATTAAAAGAACCTGTATTTGCTGATATTCTAGAGTTCCTGAAAGTCTCTAGATTTCATCGGAGAGCAGAATGCTGTTCTGTTCAAAATCATGTAGTGTTCTGATATTTTTTCTTTCAGGAAGGAAAGTTCAGAGCTTCTCGGACCTGCCCTGTGCATTATGTCAGTTGTAAATGACAGTAAATTTCAACCTGCAGTGTTTATTCTCACTGGAATACCTGGGCAGGAAAACAGCCATGTCTGGATTTCTATCCCCTTCTGCTTAATGTATGTTGGTTCCTTATTAGGAAATTCAGTCATTCTGTTCATTATAAAAACAGATCCAAATCTCCATGAGCCCATGTACATTTTCCTGTCCATGTTGGCTGTTCTAGACCTTGGCATATCGATGTCCACCTTACCAACAATACTGGGCATATTCTGGTTTAATTCTAGGGAGATCAATCATGATGCCTGTTTTGCTCAGCAGTTTTTCATCCACGCACTTACATTCACTGAATCCTCTGTGCTCTTGTCTATGGCTTTTGACCGATTAGTTGCAATTTGTAACCCGCTGAGATATCCTTCCATTTTAAGCCCATCCAGAGCATTCAAGATTGGACTGTTGTGTGTGCTAAGAGGGGCTGTCCCACGAATCACAGACCTCATTTTCCTGAAACGACACCGGTACTGTCATGGAAATGTCCTCTCCCATTCCTACTGCCTAAACCAAGACGTCATGAAGTTGGCTTGTTCAGATACCAGAGCTCACAGCATGTACAGCTTTTTTATGACACTCGCTTCACTGGGGTTGGATGTCCTGTTCATACTCATATCTTATGCAATGATCTTCAAAACAGTGCTGAGCATCGCATCCCATGTGGAGCGCCTCAAAGCCCTGGACACCTGCGTTTCCCACATCTGCGTTGTCCTGCTCTTCTACATTCCAGAGCTTGGCTTGTCTGTGATACACAGATTTGTGAAGAACTCTCCTCCCTTGGTTCAGACTATGATGGGAAGCATCTATTTGCTGGTCCCACCCCTGATGAATCCAATTGTCTACAGTGTGAAAACCAAACCCATTCGAGTGAGAATAATCAGGGTGTTCATTAAATGAAAAGTCAGTTCTTTATCAGATTCCAGTATAAATTGCAAGGGAGATCACAGAGCACCTGTTCCACCCTAGATATTTACGTTGAAAGGACATGAGCGACTGGTCTCCCTTACCTGTTGCTAAGGGAGGACAGCTCTTTGGCAAACAGGACCGGGACAGACAGCATCATTTACAAAGACTTTGTATTTGTGTAGAGCAAGTAGACTGCTGGGATGTTAATGCATGAAGAGGTATTTCAATATCAGCCAAGACCTAAACATTCCTGTGGATACAGCCAGTGCAGAGAAAGAATGTGGAAGGTTTCTTCCATTGTTCATGACCTGTCACTGTCCCATCACTCGTTAAACCTGTAGAGGCCATGAGAAGAGCTGCAGATCTGGGTTGTAGTCATGGTCCTGGCCCTACCTGAACACTTGAGTTGCTGTGTGATCTATGGGATTGGCACCAGCTCTGCTGAGGGACTATTCAAGGGACCAAGACACCCACCCTTCCCCTGTGTCCTCACCCAGTGCCTGTGACTGAGTCATGTCAGTCAGGGAGAAAGCAGAAGCCCCAAGAGAAGCCACTCAGGGAGGTTCCCATCCCTGCCCCATGGATGGCTCTACACACAACACAATGGCTGCTCCCCTACCGTGCTGCTCCCAGACAGAACAGACCTGCATATGTGAGTGAAGCTTGCACACACAGGAATCTTGGCAACAGTCTCAGGCTGAGTTTCTCACCCTTTGTCCCCCAGTTCTGATGCCTCAGCCATGCAAAGGACTTGAAACACACCTCAGCTCCCCAAGGGAGGCCGAGCCAGCTCCTAGCCCAGCCCAGCCCAGCCCAGCCATTCAGTGACCACTGGAAAGGTCGGTCGGAGACTCTGTCCCTACAGGGTTGGAAAGGACACTAGGGTCAGTCAGCCCCTGTCCTACAGTGTGGACTTTACAATTTTAGTGGATTTTGGAGTTGGCCAATGATTAGCAGAGGCAGTTGCGGGGAGAGGAAGATGGTCCCAGCAGGAAATAGTTCATGCTTTGGGAAATCCCAATCCACTGTTACTTTAAGGGCCTGTGACCGAGGCCTGTAGTGCAGGACAGGGCCTGGATCCCCTCACTGCCTGCCAACCCGCAGGAGCCCTGGAAGGCAGGGCTGGCTGCATCCTGTCTCAGAATATAGGAAAGGACTGAGCAACCAAGGGAGTCAGCTGGAGAGGAGACATGGAAGCTGCAGCAAGACTGAACGAATGCAGACACCAGCAAGAAGGCGTGTGCAGGGCTCCTAAGGAAATGAGGAGGATGTGTTGTAAGCTAAGAGATCCTGTGCTGTTGAGGAGAAATATGGCACCAAAGAACAGAACCTTGTTTCCAGACAGCCAAGCTGAGAATAAAGTGCCTGAGAGGGAGGGGTTGGATGCCTGCAGTGTACGTCAGCCCACAATGGGGCACACTGGGTTGGCATTTGTCTAAGGGGCTTGGTCAGAGTGGGCTGTGCTCTTTGAAACCGTTTCCAACAGCCAGAGCTTAGCTCAGCCTCCAGGTTCCTCTACTCTCCAATGAGGCTGGTGAGGGAAAGGCCAGACAATCAAACCCCTATAATTGCCTTCTTGCCATCCCTGTTCTCCTCAGCACTGGGGGCATCTTTGGGCAGCCGAGAATCCAGCTGGTCCAGCTGGAAGGCTGGTTCTGTTGCTTGGAAACTGCATTGTGTGTCAAAGTCTAAGTCACACAGGGAGTTTGTGCCACATCTTGGAATTAAATGTGAGCTGACTAAATGCTAGTGCCCCACCTTCCCCACAAGACCCTCCTTCCTTTTCCCAGACACACTTCGGGAGTAAAAAGTTTCAACCTGGAACTTAGAAGCTAAAAAATGATGAGTTTTGATCTCCTTGTTATATATAGGTATCCATGTTTCTGTCACAGTTCCAAATATCCCATCCTTTTCCTGAATTCTCCTAATTGCCCAAGCAGCAGCTGCTGTTGGCCACAATTTCCACAAGTTAATTATGCAGAGTTTGAATAAAACATTCAATCATCAAACTCACTCGACTGGCAAATCATCAAACTCACGCAACTGCCATGGGTTCTGGGTTTAGAGTAGAATTGATTATTATTATTTAGTTTTTCCCGGGGCCAGCTGTGTGCCTGGGGATGTGAAGCACACAAGGCAGAACATGTTCCCTGGGCACTTACAGGCAAAAACTGGCACTGGCCTCTCATACCTGGTACATTTAGCAGCATCATAGTCATGCGTGAGCGCTATGGGTCTTGGGTTCCCATCTTTAGCTATTCAGGGTTCCTTCCTGCGTTGCTTAATAATATAACCTAGCTTTCATATAGCATGTGTCACTAGGGGATTGGGAAATTTAGAAGTAATATGTGAGGGGACGACTAGATGAGTTTTGTCCATGCATCCCGCAAATATGAAGCTGCAGAACTGCTAACTGTGGAATGTATCCAATCAATTAAATTATTTTCTATCCCAGATGACTTGGGTATAACTAATGTGACACCAGTTTTTAAGGATTTCAGAGGTAATCCAGAGAGTCACGGGTTGGTTAGTCTACCATCAGTGTAGGGAATTTCTATTTTTATATCAATTGCGTGACTGACCCCTGGACTTATTAGAAATCAGACCTGTTTTTTTCAGGCTGAGATCTTTAGGTGAAACCAAACCATTTTGCTGGAAAGCACTACCTACAACGAAGCACCATTAACTACTGCGGTGGCTCTACCAGAAAGCCATTAATAAGAAAGACCTTGCTCTGGTAAACAGGATGAGGTCAGCAAGGTATCAGAGAAGGCAAAAGAGCTTTAACATCTCATTGGTCAGAACTGTATTTGGTTTCCAGATAACTCATAAACAACAAACAGGGGTGGGTTAATGATATACTGTATATTCAGTATAGTCTAATAATGCAACCTGCATATTAAGGATAGCAAAACTATGTAGGGATTTAGGCATGATATAACCTGTTGTAGTATGCATCCTCCTGTTACATTATGTATATTGTATTAGCATGTTAGAAAGTAAATACAACCCTGAGAATAGCAATATTTACATTAAAGACGTGTCGATGGCTCATGCTAGTTGAGACAGCAATTAAAAAGATGGACTGAAAAGTCAAACAACATTTAAAGTATTAACTTAAAAGAAATTATTTTCCTCTTCCAATGATCAATTCTCCATATATAAAACTTCCAGGCTCCCCTGTTTCTGGGTTAATAATATTATTAACCTTCAACTAAATATTTCTGAGTTAGGGGGAACCTGCCTTCTGTCTGCTCTTTGCTCAGTTTCTCCCCATTCGCACAGAGTACACCTGTTTGTTTTTTTGTTTGTTTGATTGTTTGATTGATTGATTGATTTTTTTCCCAAAAGCAACTACCCTGGCTGCTTGCTCTCACGTCATCTGGCTGCCCCAGCTACCGGGAAAGTATTGTTGCATGCCAGAACTACCACACCCAATTGCAGAAACTTCTGGATGTGGAGTACTAATTTTGCTGAGCAAGGATGACCCACCCTCAAGGGATCTCTTAAAGAGATATCTCCTTCTTAGACATGTGAATTACACTGAGCAGCAAGGAGCCCTTTTCCCAGCCTCTAACCCCCAGAGAGGAAAGATGGGTCAGTGGTTAAAGTGCCATCCTGGAATTCCAGAGAACTGGTTTCAGGTTCGTGCAATCCACAAACATCTTCTGTGATATTGGGCAATTCACTACAACCCTCTCTGCGTACGTATTGTACCTTAAAGTGTGGCTCACTGCGAAGTTATATATCTAGGACCAAGGAATTCAGGATGGGAGACTCCATCCTGGGAAGCAGGGACTCCAAAATGATTTGGGGGGAGGGAGATGGTGGATAATGAGCTGAAGATGAGCTCCCAGTGCAGTGCTATAGCCAAAAACCTAATGTGATGTGGGATGTATAAGCTGGGGATTATTGAGGTTGAGTAAAGAGGTTATGTAAACTCTGTATTTGGCACTGGAGAAACGACAGCGGCAATACTGTGTCCACTTCTGGCATTTCAAGAAGGATGTTGATCCATTGGAGAGAAAAGCCAAGAGAATGATTAGAGGATCAAAGAACCTGCTGTACAGGCATAAACAATAGGATGGTGCTAAACCTATTTATCTGAACAAAGAGAAAGTTAAGGGGTGACTTGTCTACAGCTGCATGTCCCTACACTAGGAAACGTTTAACAATGGTTCCTTCAGTCTAACAGGGAAAGTTATCAGACAATCCAATAACTGGACGTTGAAATAAAGTATCAGAGATGAACAGGGAGAGTAGTAAAACCAATCTAACAAGGATTGTGTTTTAGGATCCATGAATGTTTTATTCTGCCCCGTAGTGCAAATAGCATTTCCCTAGCACACAGAAGTGCTATATTATGAATAGGTTAAAGGTTCTGAGAAGCTACAATAATTGGGGCCATAGCTAAGTGCTTTATTTCAGCTCTGTGTGCTCTCTAGCCTTGATTTGGCACAACAGGTAGAAAGCCTGACATCTTTATGACACCTCTTGGTGATGAAGAAAGTCATTATTACCACAAGAACCTTTCACGAGAAATTCTGAGCTCCTTCGAGAGCTCTGCATTCAGAAGAGGAATCAGGACATGCTATAAGGGCACAAAAGATCTGTAGTGTGTGGCATGGTTGAGGAGAGGCCTGCAGAGCAACCCGTATATCTGACCCTCATTCCCCATCTGCTCCAGCAACAATGAGAGCCATTGTAGTGCTGGAGACAGACATGAGACCCTGGACCCAAATTTCCAACAGCCTATCAGGTCTGGCCCAAGGATTTTTGGTGCCCAAGGCAAACTATGACTTTGGTGCCTCCTCTCCCACATATTATAATAGATAACATATGTAAAACATTCTCTTCTATCTAATCTGGAGCCTCTTAAAGCCTGGCACCCTAGGCGACTGAATAGTTTACCTATATGGTTGGCCCGGCCTTTCCTAAAGTGTGGGAGTAGCTGGATCTGGGGTGGAGAGTGGGGTTGTTCAGGTCAAATATGGAGCTAGCAGCAAGTGTATGGGGCTCAAATTGAATAACCCCGCGTCGATGAGGATGTGCTTGCTTCCTTGGTGTGTGAGTGTGTCTCATGCTGCACATAAGGAGAAGATGCTATAAGCCGTGTCTCGAGAACCCAGGGACTCTGTGAACCAGTCATTAAGTCTGGCTGTCTATGGCTTGACACTGTCCTCATGAGAGTGATTTTTCTGGGACACAGGACATGTGCCCCAAGTCCCAGCTCCAGTGTCCCGAGTCTGGAGGGGACCCGGGGTCCGCCCGCCAGCAGCAGCCTCATCTAGCCTCAACTGCAGCCGGGAACTGGGGGCCCAGCCGCTGGGGGCAGCCTACCCTGGTGCCAGCCCTGAACCCGGCTGAGGATCTAGGGCTGGGCCACAGGCCCGCAGATGAAGGAGCCCAATCTGGCCCAGATTGGGTCCCTGGGGACCAGAGAGGAGCCCAGGCCATGGGCCCGGTCCCTGAACCTATTTGCGAGGCAGTGATACCCCTGTCTCATGACAGGAAGCTCTGTGTCCTACAGGACATGGGAAATGTATCTCTGCCACTGAGGGCCTCTGTAACCATTAATGTCCCCTAACTAACCTCAGCACCTTTCTTTCTGGGTGCTCAGCTTGAGATAAAGCCAAGAGCACCAACTCCTGTGATTTGATTGGACAGGTTACACTATTTCCTATTTTCCTAAAGGCCCATCTTTCTGGGAGCTGCCAGGGAGTCTCAGCTTGAAAATTTCTTTTAAAACCTGTTTTGTAAAGATGTAATTTACAGAAAAAACAGAACACATGAAGCAAGTGAGTCCCAATGGCTCTGAAACCTGAGGCAAATTAAAAAGAATCCCAAATTAGTCTATTTTTCAAGCTGGTTATTGTAAACCCATCCCGTGATTCCTGGCGGTATGACACTTAATTACTGAATGGGGCTGGTGAATCTGCAGGCCCAGTTTAAAAGATATGCTCTAGTTGAGGCACGAGACATTGGGCTCTCTCCCAGGATTTGCTGAATAAACTCCTCTGGCCTGTGTCTTGCACAGACTCAGTACAGGTAATTGTAACGGCTCTTTCCGCATTAATATCATGGAAGGTTGATGCACAAAGTTAGACATCACAGAGTGGAAAATGGTATCTTTGGTTATTTGCGTCTCCAGTTTCCTGTTTGGAGTCTCACCAACTGTTTTCTTGGCAGCGTAGAAGAGAAAAAAGAATCCATCCTCTATCCCCAATGAGTTTTTCCAAGCTATGAACCTGTTACCTGAGATTATAATATGAAGACTTGTTACTATTCCTGGGAAGTTTTTGCAGACTGTCTAGCCCTTGGTGACATTGAGAGGCTGACTCTAATCACATGCAATGTGATACAGATAACAAGAATAATTTTCACTCCTGACTTCTGTAGATGCACCCCTGCAACAGCAAAACACAACCTCAACGTCAGCTTCCCAGAACAGCAGCTTCAGTGTTTCCTTGATTGGAGGCCTAGGTCTGACAGCAGCCCTGGATGACTTTCTTTCTGTGCTCATTCTACATGTCCTTGAGAAATGCAGCATTGATTGTAGCACGGTTTAAATCATTAAAGCTGAACAAACACAGTCAGCCAAGTTTGAGAGGGTGGTTTGAGGACACCATCAGTCATTGTCGTAGTCAGTTTCCACATGCGGTTGTAACACACTCAAGTTTGGTCTGGCCTGCATCAGGCCATCAGAGAAGGACTCTACCCTTACACCACCCTGCTCTGACTGACTAGAGGGATATGGTTCAGTAATGTGGGTGACAGAAGCTGAGGGTTTGATCTAGAGTTGGGATGAAAAACAGAGGATTTTCCGTCACAGGTGATTTTGGCCCAAACTCAGAGGTTTCCTTTTCATCATTTTTTGCCGGTGGGTTTTCATACAGAAGTGATCCTTATTCACTAATACTTCAGTTGCCATGGGGCAGGCAGCTGCAGCTACCTGGATCCACAAAAGAAACTGGAGAATTTCATCTGCCTCTTTCTCACAAAATAAAAGAAACCTGCACTGACTGTGTGTATGGTTGCACTCTGCATATGGAAATATCTAAACCTGCACCTCACCAGCTACGCTAACTAGACTTCCCATCTCCATGCTGCATCATTCATCCTCCACCCTCGTCACTTTAGAAGATTCTGTGGGAAATGGCTACTGGGACAGGCCTTGGGAACACATCTCCGAAGAACCTGTGATGCCAGGGAGCTGCGGGGTAGGAAAACAACAACCCTGGATTCCAGGAACAGAGCCTGTGGCAGGACTTCCTCTGCAGTCCCGTTTGGTGGCATCAATGCATGTCCCCTGTAATTGGGCTTCCTGCAGTTTGCCATTGGCCATGATGGGGTTAAGGCTGGTGTGTAACCCATATGCCTAAAACAGGCTATCTCTTTAAGAGACCTACTGAGGGTGGGTTACTGTTGCTGGGCAGATTAGCTACCCACAACTAGAAATTTCTAGAAGCAGGGAGTGGTAGCATTTTGAGCATGCTCCACAGGGTGCCCTGCTGGTGTGATGTGCTGTGATCAGTCAGATGACATGAGAGCAGCAATCTGTGCAGACAGCAGGTGGGAGCTGCTTTGAGAAGAGCCCATGTGCTCAGTTTTCATATGAGAATCTGAGCCAGGAGTGAACAAGATGTTTTCTCCCTCTAATGGAGTCATCTGCAACAGATATTGCAGACATGCATATGGGACTGAGGGCTAGTTGCAAAGGAGAAGAAAAAGCTGCTCGCCGCTACACTGTTTAACGTCCACCCTCGGGGTGTTATTCATCAAGGGGTGCAAGCGGACGGTGGGTTCTTTGTCCACCGGGATCATAGCCCGGCCTTGATCTGATGGAAGGGAGGAGGCACTGACAGGTACATCAGTGGTCAGGGGGACCAAATAATAGAGGGTTGAACCGATCCAGCTGATAACCCAGACGAACATCAAGGGATACTGAATACTGTTCCCATAGGGGGAGTAGCAAGAGTGAGAGAGGGGTAAGAGAGACTAAAAGTGATAGGGGAAGTATCAAAGGGATCAGGAGAGTTATGAATAGAAGATATTTATTGTTGATTACCATGAGTACAATGAGCCTTAAGCGCTCTTTGAAGAAATATTTAGTAAACAAACTTTGACGGTTAAATGATCGCAGGGTTACACTGTTTTGCTGTTATGCTGCAGCAGGTCTTAAAGACAAAGATTCAGAAATAAATGCGCATTAAAAATTTAATCGCTAGAACTATTCTTATTACATTGCGTCTACCCCTTATTCATGAGGAAGCGCAATCTATCCACCTGTATCCCCAGGCCGGGTGCTAAACTACTTGTGCCTTAACCTTATACCTTTCTCCCGTACTCTCGGGGACCAGGGTGCTAAACTACTTTAGCCCTTACACCAGGACTCGGGGTGCTAAAACTTCAGTCACTGTTTCATATATTTCATATACCTGTAGCTACTTTGAACCAGCCTTCACCGAGGTCTATTGTGATTTCACTTGATACTCACCGAACTCTTACCGACGTGTCAGTTCTGTCACTTACGGGGATCGGGTTCCGACCTTTCTTTAATGATCTCTTGCCTACATGTCAGTCCCGTCACCTATGAGGATCAGGTTCTGACCTTTCTCTCTGGCTACAGACAGAGCCCACTTGCTATCAAAGCCGGAGCCTTGGGGCGTCTTGACTCTGTCCTGCCTCCTGTCCGATTTGACTGTCCCCAGAGCTGGTATTTATAGGGTTTTTAGTCCCCCGTGCCCCTCCTGTTTGTTCCAGTGGTTTTTTCCCACCTTATCTGCAGGGAGCTCTTTGCAACATAGTTTCTTACCTTGCAGAGCTTTTGCAGATCAGGAGCTCTGTGCAACTAAGTTTTGCAGAGCTCTAGCTGGTCTGGTGCAAGCTAATTGACGTCTGAGTTCTTAACATTGGTTCAAGTTAGTTGTTATGCTAAGGCCTTTGAAGATTGGTTCAGGCTTGGGCCTACTCTTGCTAACTACTACTCCTAAAACTACTTATCTCTAATGATATAAGTTCCCATTAACTAAACCCACTTTCTACAAAAGCCTGCATGGAATGCTACAGAAGATTCCTGCAAAGGAAGAAAAGGATAGATATTTCTAGCCACTCAAACCTCTACATTAGAACAAAGACTGTAGCTGAGAGTTGGGTGAACTTCACCTGGACTTTGGGACTCTTGGGTATCTTTCATGCGGGGGTTTCTGTAGGGATTGTTCTTGGTTAATTGTATTTTGTTTTCTTAGGATAAGGTTTATTTAGTTAGTAGTTAATCAAGTTCATTATTATGTTTGTTTTAGTGGTATTTTAGTGTGGGAGGGTAACTCTGAGCAATTTTTGCTGTGAGTCCTGTACAGACTGGATCCTGGGTCTCCAGCTGCTTTCTCCACAGGGCTTGGGATTGATTTCTGTGGGGCACTGGAGAAGGGCAATTAAATGAATTTTAGCCCACCCGAAGGTTACAAGTGCACACTGAACCAATCAGCTGAGGGTCCCAGGTGGCCAAGTGGCCCCCAAAGGAAATGGAGAAACATGCTTCATAAGGACAGCTGAACACTATCTGCTGCACATACAAGTTCTTGCTGATTCCTCATCTGTTCAGGTGCAGACTTCTGTTGGCAGCTGCTCCCCTTCTCGCAGGCACTGGGTAGGTTGGCAGGTTTCTTCGTCTTTCAATGTTTGAAGCTCAAAGGGGAAGGACAAAGGCTGCCAGCTGTTGAGATAGGCAGATGTTCTGTGCAGCAGCAACTGACTCTATTGAACCATGGGTGTCAGTCAGCGAGAGGGGCTGGAGAGCAGGCAGTAGTAGGTAACTGGTGAAGCCTCAATTCTGGGTGCCCTTGGTCTGTGGCAGATCAATCCAAAACCAGAGAAATCCCAGATTCAAAGGGAGCTGGGGATGTGAAAACCCCAATGTCCTGAGTCAGGATTTTTCAGTGGTTTCATTTCTAGAGGGACAGGGGCTCTTGCTGGAGAAGAAAGCATGAGATATCAGGGAAAACTTCCCAAACCACCCCAAGTATATTTACTCCTGGTAATTTAATCTGGAAAACATGTTCAAAACTTTTATTTTCTGGCTGGACCACGAATGCAGGAATTTCTCAGCACCAGCAACCCCGTCTCTGGTCACACTCCCAGGCACCAGCAAAACAACCTATGTAACTTGTCTGGAGCATGGAAAGGGGTTCCACATCATATGAGAGTCAGTTGTTATCTCTTACCTTCACTGAAGTGTTCACTGAGAGATGGCGTTTACTGATCTTGGTTTTATCCCCATTCCAGGATTTTTTTCTACCAGTCTGCTATTCAATTATTACTAGTTGTGCTCATAATAAGCTGATATTTAACTCCATAAAGCAGAAAATCAACAGCCCAAGAATTGTGTTTAACAGACACATTCATAATTATGTCAGTAGGCTCCATGCCTGTCACACACTGCTCCAGTTTAATGTGTATTTTATGAATAAAGGACACGGACAGTTGGAGAGGGAGAGAGAAAAGAATGGATGAATTTCATGCATAAAATGGAGTTTGATTTCTATGAATTGTCATGCATTTCACTTTGAAAGCCACTTCCCCTAATCCTCACTGAAGAAGAATAAGAGATGCTGGGGTTACTCTGTACTCCATCAATGGTTTTCAAACTGTGATTCATGGACCCTTAGGGATTGCTGACTATATGTTAGCTATTCAGAGGTATTTGCATCTGCATTTGAAATATTGTACTTGTCCACAAATGAGAAAATGTTGAAAATCCTTGTACGAGAGAGTGAAAGGCCAGTGAATGAAAACTGTATACGCTGATCCCGGTGCCTGCATCACTCTGGGTAAAGGCTGCAGATAGACATCACAGAACCTGGGGAACCAGACAGTTACTACGCCAAAGCCAGAGAAACGACCAGCTACAAGGGATTCCCCAGACTTCTGTTCTCTGAGAGGACATTGAATGAGGGTCAAAAAGCTGCAATCTTTGCAAGTTCTCAAGAAATCCAAATGATCAATGCAACATTTTTAGTCCCCTTTAACCTGAGAAATCATCTCAATGAATAACACAGGGGAAAGAAAGGGGTTTACTTGTGTATGCTAATGCAAAGTTCTATAAAAATATATGTTTATAAATTGTGGTTCTATGTAAAAGAATACTTCTATAGGTCTGTATCTGACACGCTTTTCATTATGATACAATTATTACAAAGCAAATGTTCATTCCATGCATGTCTATTGCAACAAGCTGCAGCGGTATTGTAATTTATAAAGGACGGGGGGGGGGGTAACTTTAGAGCTTACTGGCTTATGCTTTACAAAGTATTTCAGAGAGTTTCAAAATACTCTTATAAAGAGCTTAGAATTGTAGAATTATAGAAACTAGCAGGGACCATGAGAAGTCATCCAGCCCAGTGCCCTGCACTCATGGCAGGACCAAGTACCCTTAAACCATCCCTGACAGGTGCTTGTCTAACCTGCTCTTGACAACTTTCAATAATGGAGATTCCACAAGCTTGTGGAGCTCGTATAATTAATACATTTTTCAGGGAGCTGTTCACCAATATTGTGTCCTGGTAACTGACCAGAAACTGTTTCTAACACTTTCATTCAGAATCGTGAACACAGCAAGTCTGCTACCCTTGTGCAAGACTATCCAAAATGTCACACCACAGCAAAACTGCTGATGTATTTCAGTGAAACATAGAGATAATGTGAATGGAAATGTAATATATTAGTGGCTGTATGTAATTTATACCCACCACCACTTACAGTAGCAGGGCTGAAGTAACTTGCACACTCAGTTGGGTATTAATACATAACTAATATTTGCATTGTTCATCATTCTGGACACCAACATCGTTGCTGCTGAGATGCATTAACTGTCTGTGTTAGCTTGGAGCTTGGCAAATATGAATAGAACCCATCTATGGGGAGAAATGGCGTCCTGTGAGAATAAATAAAAACCTATAGCAGGGCTGACCTCTGTGGAGCCAGCTAACTCTGGCCAGTCACAACCATCAGTTTCTCTTGGAGGGATTTTTGGAGTTATATTACTGGGAACATCTGCTAAGAGAAAGTTAATAGAGTCCTTTTCTGATCAAATTTGCATATATAAATCTGGAGCGATGATGTTACACTCAATATTCCAAAACTCAATATAGGGGTAGGCTGCACAACAGAGCAGGAAGAGTTGTTATGACTGTCCATGACCTTCTAAGCCCTCATCTATACTTGCCGCACTTTTTGGCAGCAGTCAACGGGAGATACGCAAGGTTCGTAAAAATACCTTGCATATCTCCCAATGACTAACTAAGAGCTCGCTACACACTACGGTAAGCCGAATGGAAATGCCTTCCAGTCGGCTTACCAATACTCCAATTCTGGGGCTGGAGTTGCTATGGCGATTTCCGGAACGATTGAGCACATCTACGCAGACCGCTCAATAGAACCCAGAAGATCATGCTGATGGCGGTGATTTAGACTTAGCCTAAGACTGGTCCACTACTTAGACCTAATTAAGGAATTATAACAGTATCATTTTATTCTAAACATCTATAACTGAAAAACAGTGTAGTTCTACTGATTATCCATATGCCTCAACATATGTTAAAAAGCATGAGTTCATCCACCCAAGAAGATAAAATGTCTGGCATAATTACAGTTCTTGAAGTATACTGACGCTTTTCTAAATGCTATTTCATGCTCATGAAAGTTTATCTTGGGAGTGCAGATTATTTTTTAAAGGGCATATAAAACACATTTATTAATAACATCAATCCTAGACAAATAATGCATGGACTATTTTCACCATGTGCATCAGTTATGTGTTTGTGTGATGTTCACAATTGTAAAACCACACAGAGCTCAACCAGGCTGTGAAACGCATATGGAAAAGGTATGAATGGGGTAAAGAGTTTATTAGGATTCCAAGAGAGAATAGATATTTATATCGAGGACTACACAATCCAATTATACTAGTGGTTTTTTTTTAAAGTCTTCTTAAGGCTATTATCTTTCTTTATTTAATCCATAAAATGTTTCTAACCAATAGGTGTCCAATGAGAAGGTTATCTCATAGCTGTCTATTGCAGGGCTTCTTGCACCTTTCTCGGAGCCATCTGGTCCTGGCCACTTGATACTGGTCTAAATGGACTACAAGTGTGTTCCAGCTTAGCTATTCCTATCTTCCAGTCGATAATGTACCTAAGAATATAATAATGGACACACTGGATTACATCAATGGTTGAGTTAGCGAGTATCAGGTCTTCTGGTTGTAGTTTATGCCAGGTGCTTCATAGAGAACTAATAGAACAGGTAATCTTCAAGTGTGAATCCAGTACCTTGGTTTTACTGATCTTCCAGAGCTCCTGGAACGGAGATCAGAATGCTTTTTGCTCAAAATCATATAGTGTTCTGTTATTTTCCCTTTCAGGAAGGAAAGTTCAATACTTCTCGGACCTGCCAAGTTCATTATGTCAGTTGTCAATGACAGTAAATTTCAGCCTGCAGTGTTTATTCTCACTGGGATACCTGGGCAGGAAAATATCCATGTTTGGATTTCTATCCCCATCAGCTTAATGTATGTTTGTTCCCTACTAGGAAATTCAGTCATTCTATTCATTATAAAAACAGATAAAAATCTCCATGAGCCCATGTACATTTTCCTCTCCATGTTGGCTGTCCTAGATCTTGGCTTATCGATATCCACCATGCCAACAATACTGGGCATATTCTGGTTTAACTCTAGAGAGATCAGCTTTGATGCCTGTTTTGCCCAACTTTTCTTCATCCACGCACTTACATTCACTGAATCCTCTGTGCTCTTGTCTATGGCCTTTGACCGGTTAGTTGCAATTTGTAAGCCGCTGAGATATTCTTCCATTATAACCCCACACAGAGCATTCAAAATAGGACTGCTGTGTGTGCTAAGAGGAGCTATCCCACGAATCCCAAACCTCATTTTCATGAAAAAAACACTGGTACTGTCATGAGAACATCCTCTCCCATTCTTACTGTCTAAACCAAGATGTCATGAAGATGGCTTGTTCAGATACCAGAGCTCACAGTATCTATGGCTTTTTTATGACACTCGCTTCACTCGGGTTGGACGCCCCACTCATCCTTCTATCTTATGTGATGATCCTCAAAACTGTGTTGAGTATTGCATCTCATGCGGAGCGCCTCAAGGCCCTGGACACCTGCATCTCCCATGTCTGCGTCGTCCTGCTTTTCTACACGCCATGGATTGGTTTGTCTGTGATACACAGATTTGTGAAGAACACTCCTCCCTTGGTTCAGACTACGATGGGAAACATCTCTTTGCTGGTCCCACCCCTGATGAACCCAATTGTGTACAGTGTGAAAACCAAACTCATTCGAGTGAGAATAATCCGGGTGTTCATTAAATGAAGGATCAGTTCATGATCTAGTTCCAGGGCTGATGACATTGGAGACAAAAATCACAGGCCACCTCTTCCATCCTAGACCCTTACATTGAGAGGATATGAAGGACTAATCTCTCACAGTATCTGCTAAGGAAGGACAGCTCCCTGGGGAACAGGACGGGGGCAGTCCTCAGTATATAAAAGGACTCTCTGTTTGTGTAGAGTCGGGGGCAGGTGGACATTAACACATCAAGAGCTTTTTCAGTGACTGAGCTACCAAGGGGGGCAGCTGGAGAGGAGCCATGGAAGCTGCAGCAAGACTGAACTAACGCAGACCCAAGCAAGAAGGTGGGGAGGAGGGGATCATGAGGAAAAGGGGAGGGTGGGGCAGAGCCTAAGAGATCCTTTGATTTCGAGAACAAATATGACCCAAAACAGCAGGATCCTCTTTCCAGTCTGCCAGGTTCAGTGTAAAGGACATGAGAGGGAAGGGAAGGGTGCCTGCAGTCTACCTCAGGCCAGAACAGACCATACTGGTGTGGCACTTTCCGAAGGTGCTTGGCCAGAGCTTGCTGTGCTCTTTGAGGTGGTTTCCAACAGCCTCAGCCCCCAGGCTTCCCTACCCGCTACTGAGCCTGGTGGGGAAAAGGTCAGAGAATCAAACCCCTGTAACTAGCTACTAGCTCTCCCTGCTTTCCTCAGCAATGGGGGCAGCTTTGGGCAGCAGAGAATCCAGCCGGTCCAGCTGGAAGGCTGGTCCTGTGACTTGGATACTGCATTGTGGCTCAAGGTCCAAGGTCACACAGAGAGTCTGTGCCACAGCTTGGAATTAAATTTGGTCTGCTTAAGCCACAACTTGGAATTAAATTTGGGCTGCCTAAATATTGGTGTCCTGACTTAAAACAAGACCGTCCTTACTTTTCCCAGCCACAAGATGGGAGAAGATCATAACTTGGAACTTAAAAAGATCAAAACTCATCTATTTTGGGATTCCCGTTATACACAGGTAGGTTGGTTCCTGTCCCACTTCCAAATGTCCTGTCCTTTTCCTGAATTCTCCTAATCTCCTAAATAACAGCAGCTGGTGGCCAGGATTTCCGAGAGTTTGTCATGCAGAATTTAAATCAAACACTGAATGTTCAAACTGCCTCACCTGTCATGGGCTCTGGGTTTAGAGCAGAATTTATTATTATTTTTCCGCCTATGCCATGGCTGGGAGTGTTCCTGGGGATGTGAAGGGTACAAAGCAGGACATGACCCTGGGGCACTTACAAGCAAAAATTAGCACTTGCATATATTATCTGGTGCATTTAGTAACACAACAGTCATGCCTGGACGCGATGGACCTTGAGTGGGATAGAACCCAGCATTGGCTATGATGGGATCCCTCATTCAGTACTTAATAGTAAAACCTAGCTTTTATGTAGTACGATTCACTAGCAGATTGACAAATTAAGGAGTAATATATGAGGACAGTGTAGGTAATTAATATTTTATAATATCTGGGTAGCTGGCCCCTGGAGTGAAACCACCCACAGTTAAGTAGGAACCATCTATGGTGAGGTCCCTACTATAAATCCATTAACTTTCCTCTGATAAACAAGTGAGGAAAGCAAGATTCCAGAGAGGGCAAAAGAACATGGAACATTTCATTGGTCAGAGTTGTATTTGGTAGCCAAATGAGTCCTAAAGAACAACAGAGGTGGGCTAATTAAATGCTGTATATTAAGTATAATTTAATCATTTAACCTGCATATTAGCTATAGTGAAACCAGGTAGGGATTTAGGCAGGATGTAACCTATTGTATTATGCATGCACCTATTGTATAATTTATATTGTATTTGCATGTTAGAAAGGTATATATATATCTCATGAATCCTGTATTCTTGGCTTACTTTTATGGGCCCAGGCAGGGATATGGCTACTGCCTGTTGGGTTGGTTGGGTAAGGGGAACAAGTAGTTTGATTAAAGGCACCATGTACACATTCCTCTCTTGAGTGGACCTGATCCTTCTTTTCTTCTAACCTCTGGCACAGCGAGCAGGGTACCAGGAGAGAGCAGTGACTGGTCTCCACTTCTCGTTAAGATATTGGGGAAGATGGATGGGCCTTTATCATCATCAGATTATGTTAATAAGGTGGTGGGGAAATTGGAGTGTCCCTATTCGGGTCCTGCTGGAGTAAGTAAGTAGGAGCTAACAATCCAGAAGTGGTTGGAGACCTCTTACATCCAAATACTCACAGGACAAAAGGGAAGCAATTCTGTTTCAGGCTTTATGGGATGGTCTCATGGATTTGTGGGATGAGACTCAAGCTCTTCAAAGTTGGGTGGGAATGCTCAAACACGTGGTCAGAGAACAACATAACATAAATCTCCAGAGTGTAATTGCTATTTGGACAGCTGAGAGCCACATGGAGAATTTGGACCACTTGAAGATGAGAAACTGGCCCTGAAGGGCCAAGTAGACACATGAAAAGCACAGCCTTCTTTCTACTCCCCTCTGGCCTCTGACTCGCCATTGTCCCTGTGATGCTGCAGGCCATCCAGTCCCACAGCTCTTCCTTTTGCTCCACCTTCTTATGAGGAGCCACTGTTTCCTTCCACAACTAAAGCACCCAGCGTTGATGAGCTGTTTCCTGGTTGCCAAGAGGCAGACTGCTTTAAAGGAAACATCAGCATGGTTGAAAAACCTTATGCTGAGTCTCACATTTCTGAAGAACAAAAAGTGTCCTCTCTCACAGAGTTGTCTGATGATGCTGGCTTGTCTGTTTATAATGGGGTGTCCATTGGGAAAACATTAAAATGTGACACTGGAGAATCAGCTAACGCCCAGGGGCATCCTGCTGAGAGCCCAGTAGAGGGAGGTGAAACCCCGGGAGCTAGGATGGAGGAGGCCAGCGTGTGTCCTGGTGGGGAGAGGGTGGAAGAAGTCCCCTGCCTACTCCAGGGGACAGAACTCACTCTGCAAAGCTTGGAGGGTTGTGCCTTGGAGCAAAAATCTAGAGAAGGAAGGTAATGGGCAATTTGTGGGGGTGCAGGAAGTTCCCCCCACTGCTCACTTGAGAGGGAAAGCCCAAAAAGTAGTGGCTGACGCTGGGTCTCTGCACCCAGGTACTCAGCCTGTGGTTCAGATCTCAGGAGGGGCTGTGCTTCTCCTGATGTGTTGATGGAAATTAACTTTGCCTTTTCAAGCCAGGAGAATCCAGCTCCCAGCAGAGAAGAAGATGTCTGTGAATATTCCATTCTGTCTCCTCCCAAGAGGGAAGACAACGAGAGTCCTGTGGCACCTTATAGACTAACAGATTTTCTTCGGCATAAGCTTTTGTGGGCTATAACCCACTTTGTCAGTTTTTGCTGTACACAGATTAACACGGCTACCCCCCTGGAAATTTCTAACAAGAGGGAAGGGAATTTTTCCAGAGGAGGTGACACTGACTGGGAGCCCAGAGAGATCACTGGTAATCCCTTAGGAGAAGAGAGGTCAGGACCATCATTTGGGGGAGCAGGGCTGGGCCTGGAGGGGAGGGGGCCTGCACCCGGCCTCACCTTGCTGGAGGGGGCTGGGGCAGGGCAGGCCATCCCGCTCCACCCCTGGGGACCCCGGCCACGGCTGGGGACCTAAGGCCGCCAGCAGGAGCCATCCCGGCCACAGCTGGGGAACAGGCAGCAGGAGCCAGGAGTAGGGGTGGGGCAGTCTGGCCCAGGGGCCGGCTCCACTCTCCCACTCCACCCCTGGTCTTGTTGCCCCGCTCTGGGGATGGGGTGGGCCTGCTCAGAGTCAGCAAGCCAAAGGCAGCAGGGCAGCGGGGAGCAAGCTGCACAGCCGGGGAGGAGAGGGGGTGCAGCAGGGTAGACCCCACACGGCCCCACTGGTAGCGGGGCCCATGAAACCATGGGGCTCAGGGCAATCACTCCACTCACACACCCAAAAGGATGGCCCTGAGGGAGGAGGAAAGAATAGAGTGTTGTCGAGGGGAACCACGGAGTGGGAATGAGAAGGATTTGCTAGACGTGAATAGTCCTGGGACTGGGAAATGGATCCACATGGGGCCAACTGGCATGCAGGATTCTGCCCAGACTCTGGGCACCCCTGACCCTGAGGTTTCAACATTACAAGGGTCTAGGAGTCTGCTGGGGAGGGTGAAGGGTAAAACCAACTAACCCTGCAGCCAGATTGCCTAAACAAATGGTGTGGTATGGACATATCCTTGTAAGCACCCAATTGTGAGGGCAATTCCTGATGATGTGATAGTATGTGGTGGTGATTCAGAAATTCATGTAATATTTGCAGTTAAATATATTACCTAGAGAGATTTTTGGTCAAAGCTTGTGCATTTAGTAAGGATGGCAAATGGGGAAACTGAGGCAGGCGGCCTCATCCTTTTAATGGTATAATTTCAAAAGGGCTTTGAGGATTCTGCCTCTGGAATAGCCACCGGCTAATCCTCTGACAGTTTTGAAATGGGGGAGGTGTCACGTGATGCACAACGGACTATGATCGGTTCAACTTTCCGGCTCCCATTTGCATCAAAAGATGGGACTGATTCTGTATCAACCAATGTGGGTAAATTGAAACCATCTAATGGCTTCTGCTGAATCAGCTCCCAACCGAACAACACAAAACACAAGTACTGGAGCCCCAGGACAGCCTAGGAACAACCACATTTCACCTAGCAACTGAACTACCTGCTGATCGGGCCTGGACTGCTATTGCATGTGCCCCTCGAACAGGCATAGCAAACACTCATTCACTACTTAGCCATATAACTTGTGTGTTAGGAGCATCACTCCTGGTTATTGTAGCATGAGGAGCATTTTCAGGATGTTTGAAATTGTGTGCCACCCTTGTTTCTTCCTGAAAACAGTACCTGTAATCCTGTGGCTTGGCACGCTTAGAGGTCTGCTCCCTCCCTTTCCCTGTAGCACAGTTGGTGGAGCTTGTCTTTGGGCCAACTGGAGCCAGGGCATCTTGGGCGATTGCCACTCAAGAAAGAGACGCTGGGGTCACCGTGGATAATTCTTTGAAAATATGAACTCATTATGCAACGTCAGTGGAAAAAGCAAGGAGAATGCCAAGAATCAGAAGGAAAAGGATAGATGAGAATACAGAACACATCATAAGGCCACTAAATAAAGTGATGATTCAATCAAAAGTGAATAATTCTTACAGTTATGAGTATCCCATTAAAAATATATATATATATATATATATATTGGAAAAAAAGTACAGTGAAGAGTGACAGTAAAGATTAGTTCCAAAGGGGGAGCCGAGTTAGTCTATTGCAGAAAAACAGAGTCCTGCGGCACTTTTAAAGACTAACAGATTTATTTATCGCATGAGCTTTCGTGGGATAAAACCCCACTTCATCAGACGCTTTGAAGATGGGACGAACATCGAGCAGCTTCTATATGAGGAGAGATTAATAAAACGAGGACTTTCCTGATGGGAAAAGAGATAACTAAGGGGGAATATGACAGAGCTCTATAAAATCATGACAGGTATTGAAAAAGTTTAAAAGAAATGTTTACTTAAGCTGGTCAGGAAGGCAGCCCCAAGCTCTGGGTGTCTGTGAATCCTTGACTGCCACAGGCTGGATTTAGGTGACAAGAGGTGGATCACTTTCTAAAATTGCCTTGTTCTATGCTCTTCCTCTGAAGCATCTCGTACCGGCCACTGGTGAGACAGAGGACACTGGCTTGATGAACCCTAGTTCTGAAAATAATATGGCCGTTCTCTCTTCACAGCTTGTTCCACTGATGGATGATATGCTGCAACCCCTATATCTGGCTCTGATCCCCCACCCTCTCCAGAAAGAATGAGCACCACTGTAGAGGCAAAACTGAGACCATGGAACCAAATGTCCAAAAGCAGAAAGTGTTAGGGTAGCTGGATCTGGGGTATAGAGGGTGTGGTTCAGGTCCAATGTGGAGCTAGCAGTGCCGTGTTTGGAGCTCAGGTTGACTCACCTTCATGTCTATTAAGATGACCGTGCTTCCTCTGTTTCTGGATGTGTCATATCTGGACATGAGAAAGAGATGCTATGAGATGTGCCTCAAGAATCCAGGGAATCTGTAAACCAGTCATTATGGCATAATGTTGTTGGCATAATGTTGTCCTGTTGAGAAGAAGCTCCAAATCCTACAAGACATGGGAACATCATCTCTTCCACTGATGGTCTCTGTGGTAAAAAATGTCCACTAACTAACCCTCAGCACTTTTTTTTGGTCACAGTTCAGCTTGAAATGGAGCCAGCAACACCAATTCCTGTGATTTCATTGGACAGCTCACACTATCTCCAATTAAAGGCCCAACAGTTGGGATCCAGAGGCTGCCTGGGAATCTCAACTTTAGAATTTCCTTAAAAAGGTTTTTTTTAAAGATATAAGATGCAGACAAGCTAGAACACATAAAGCAGTTGAGTCCCAAATGCTCCAGAACCAGAAGCAAATGAAAAAGAATTCCAAATTAGTGTATTTTTTCAAGCTAGTTATTTTTAACCTATCCCTTGACTCTTAGGGAGTATGACCATTAATTTCTGAATGTGGCTAGCAAATCTGTAGCCCTAGTTAAAAGATATACTCTAGCTGAGCCACAAGGCACTGGGCTGAGTCCCAGGATTTGCTGAATAAAGTTCTCTGACCTGTGTTTCGCACAAACTCAGTATAGATATTCATAACAGACCTTTCCGCATTATCATCTTTTTATCTGGCTGCACAAAGTCTGTCATCACATAGTGGAAAATGGTAGTCTTGATATTTTGTGTCTCACATTTGCTGTTTTGAGTAATACCTATAATTTTCTTGGCAGCCTACAAGAGAAAACGCAACGTGTCCTTTATCCCTCATTGCGTTCTGGCAAGCAATAGACCCGTTACCTAACGTTTCAATATGAAGGCTACAGCTGCCAGTAATTCTGTTACTACTGGGAAATATTTGCAGACTTTACAGCCCCTGGAGACAGTGAGGGGCTGACAGTGATCACACTCAATGTTTTACTGATGAGTAGAATAATTTTCATTCCAAGGGTCTGTAAAGGAAGCTAACTACAGCACCACACCCAATCGACGTCAGCTTCCAGCATCCTCATCTTTAGTATTTCCAACTGCATATTGATTGGAGGACAAGGTCTGACAGTGGACCATCTCTTCCTGGCTTTCTTTTTGTCCTCCTTTTACATGTTGTCCGTCCCCAAGAATTGTAGTGTTGATTGTAGCACGGTTTGAATCATTAAAACCGAGCAAAGACAGCCGGCCAAGTCTGTGTGTGTGGTTTTGGGACCCCGTTAGAGAATGCTACTGCGCCTGGGCACAGGGTACTAACATGCTCCAGTTTGGTCTGGCTGCTTCTCCATCAGTCCATCAGGGAAGTGCTCTGCCTTTACGCCATGAAGCTCGGACTGACTAGAGGAGTGTGGTCTAGTAAAAAAAGAGACACAAGCTAACAGTTTAAGGTACAGCTGAGCTGCAAAGCAGAGGATTTTACCTCACAGATAATTTTGAACCAAACTAAAATGTTTCATTTTCATCGATTTTTAGGGGTGGGTTTTCATAGATCGATGATCCATGCTTACTGAAAATTCAGCTTCCATAGGGCTACCAGCACCTGCCACCAGGATCTCCCGAAGAAAGAGGAGGCTTTTCATCTGCCTCTTTCTCATAAGATAAATGAATCCTGCACCCAATGAGTGTATGGCTGCACCCTGCGTATGGAGCAGTCTAAACCTTTCGCCAGGTCTGTGCCTCACCATCTACTCTAACCAGCCTTCCCATCCCCAGGCAGCCTTCTCTATCCTCTGCTGGGGCCCTTTGAACAGATACTTTGGACAGTGTCTGCTGTGACAAGCCTTGGGAGCACATCTCCAATGAACCTGTGACCTTGGGAGCAGGAGGGGACTGGAGCAGTTGTGGAGGCAAAGAAAAAGAAAATCGCCTGTGGCAGGACTTGCTCGAGTTTCGCCCAGTTTCGTGGCATCACCGCATGACCGCTAGGAGTCGGCTTCCTGTAGTTTGCCATTGGCCGCGAAAGGGTTAAAGGTAGTGCACACGGGAGCAATCAGCTGAAAGTCCCAGGTGGCTCCCAAGGAAATGGAAAAACAGGCTTCATAAGGACAGCAGCACCCTGTCTGAGCAGACACTGCCTGCTGCCCGTGCAAGCTCTCTGCTAACTATTGGTCCGTTCAGGTGCAGACCTCTGGTGGTAGCTGCTCCCCTTCCCGCAGGCACTGGGTACGTTGGCAGATTTCACTGTCTTTCAATCTTTCTAAGGCAAAGGGAAGGGTGAAGTCTGCCAGCTGCTGACATAGGCAGATGTTCTCTGCAGTGGCAGGTGATTCTGTTGAGCTGTGGGTGTGACTCAGTGAGAGGGGCTGGCGATCAGACAGTAGTAGGTAGCTGGTGACCCTCCTCTCCTTGTGGCTGTAGAATGTGGAAGCTCACTCCAGACACACAGAAATCCCAGATTCAAAGGGGGCTGGGGATGGGAAACCCACAGTGTCCTGCTTCAGGACTTTTCAGTGGTTCTATTTCTAGAGGGACAGGATGCTCTGGATGGAGAAGAGCCTGTGAATACTGCAAGTTTATTTACTACTGGTAACTCCATCAGCAAATTCATGTTCAAAACTTTATTCTCTGGCTGGTTTGAGAATGAAGGGATTTCTCAGAGCTGGCTGCCCCAGCTCTAGACACCCTCCCAGCACAGGTAGAACAACCTGTGATGCTGTCAGGATTTAAGGAACCATTTATGATGTTATTTTGTATTATTTTATAATTGTTATAATCCATAGGAACTATGCCATGTTTGATGTCAATAGAAAGGTAATAATTTGTGGGAATGATCATATAGTTTGTGTAGGATTTGTATTCATATTAGAAGTTAGGAATGTGATTGTTATATTTTAACTTGTGTAAGGTTGGGAAAATGCCCCAGACTGAATGTCTGCCCAGCCATTGTCTCCTTAAGGGCCTATTAAGGAAGCTCCTCAGATAACAGGATAAAGAAGAAAACCTGTTGAGCCACTAGGACTTAAACATGTGACTCAGCTCCAGTTTGATTGGAAAGAACTGCACACAGCATGGAGAAGGCCAGAGGTGATAAAAGGCAGGAAGTCCAACTCCATTTTGCTTTCAAGTCAATGTGACAGGCTGCTCCCCAAATCCAGTCTGGTGTGCTGCTATGACCGCTTGAACCCCACTCCTGAACCCCAATTTACCCCGCTCTGCTGGGTGACCGCTCACTCCTGAGTCAGTCCACACCAGCCACCAGCGTGTAATTGGTCCCAGGCAGTGGGTGTAAATCCACTAGCCACACAGGCGTTGGTCCCCAAGCAAGCACACCCAGCCCCAGAC
>ML686017.1:76336-89772 GCA_007922175.1 Pelusios castaneus | reverse complement strand
CCCCCCGGCAGGGAAGGCATTGGTGTAGTCCTGGGGTAGCCCTAAGTGGACTTAGGGCTACCCCAGGGCTACACTGGCTTAATTTGACTTTAAAAAGTCGGATTAAGCCTTAGGTTGAGTAGGAAGGCGGTTTAATAAAGTCAACTTAATTTTCCTTAAATCGACTTTATTTTCCTTAAGTCGACTTAAGCAAGCTGCTTAAGTCGATTTAAGCAAAGTGTAGTGTAGACGCAGGGCACATTAAGTTGACTTAAGCCAAGCTTAAGTCGACTTAATTTACCAGTGTAGACGCAGCCGATGTGCCTTGCGTGGGAGGGATCCAGCATTGACTATTCAGGGATCCCTCCTCTTAGGTTTAATAATGAATCCTAACTCTTATACAGCATGTGTCCCTGGGTGACTGATAACTCACTCAACAGTGATTGCAGGGGACTGGACTCGATGACCTCTCATGGTCCTTTCCAGGTTCTGTGATTCAACAGATAGATAGATAGATAGATAGATAGATAGATAGATAGATAGATAGATAGATAGATAGATAGATTCTTTTTACAGGTAAATACAACTCTGAGAATAGCAAACATATAATTGGCTCTTTCCCCCGTTATTTCATTAAAGAATTGTTGGTGCATGATGCTAGTTGAGACAATTCAAAAAATGGACTAAGAAATCAAACAACATTTCAAGTATAAAGTGAAAGAAATTAATTTCCTCTCCCAATGATCCCTTCTCCATAAGTGAATATCACAGGCTTCTCTCTTTGAGAGTTAACAATATCACTAACCTGCTGCAAAATATTTCAGAGTTAGGGGAAACCCAGCCTGCTGCTTCTCCCCATATTCACACAGCACACCTGTTTTTTTCCAAAAATGACTGAAATGGTTGCTAGCTCTCATGTCACTTCCTGAATCCAGCAACACAGACCCTATTGGAGCATGACCAAAGCTACCATGCCCAATTCCAGAAACTTCTGTATGTGGAGTACTAAATCTGCCTAGCAACAGTGACCCACCCCCAAGGGATCTCATAAAAAGATATCTCCCTATTACTCACATGGATTACATTGAGGACACAGGTGTCCTCTCCCTAGAGAGGAAGGATGCGTCAGTGGTTAAAGTGCTATGCTGGAACTCTGAAGAACTGGCTTCAGGTCCATGCTATCCGCAGACTTCTTCTGTGATACTGGGCAATTCAACAGAACCCTCTCTGTCTGACTACTGTACCTTTCAGTACGGCTTACTGTCAAGTTATACATCTAAGACAAAGGAATGAAGCCTCAGCTATAAACAGGGATTGTAGTGAGAACAATTTACCAAGAATTGTGTCTTGGGAGCCATGAATTTTTTAATTGGCCGGTGGTGTAAATAGCATTTCCCTATGGCACAGGGGTACTATATTGCGAAGCCGTTTAAGGTTCTGAGGCGCTACAATAATTGGGGTCGTAACTAAGTGTCTTAGATAGATTTTACCTCTATGCACCCTCTAAGACTGATTTGGGCCAATATGTATAAAACCTGACATTTTGATGGTTCCCCTTGGTGATGAAGAAAGTCATTGTTAGCACAGCAACCTTTCACGAGAAATTCTGGGCTTCTTCCAGAGCTCTGCATTCAGACGGGGAATCAGGATGTTCTGTAAGAAGGCAAAGGATCTGGTGTGTGGGCCCTGGCTGAACAGAGCATCACTGGGAAGCCTTAATATCAGATCCTGATTCCCCACCATCTCTAGGAACAATGATTGTCATTGTAAAGGTGGAGACAGACCTGTGACCCTGGATCCAAATCTCCAACAGCACAAAGTGTGGACGTAACTGATCTGGGGTGGGGTTTGGGGTTGATTTGGGTCCAATATGGAGCTAGCAGCAAGTGTTTGGAGCGCAAGTTGAATCATGCCCATATTTATAAGAATGTTCTTGCTTCCCTGATGTGTGTACATGTCATGCCTGGACATCAGGTGGAGATGCAATGAGTTGTGCCTCAAAAATCCGAAGACTCTGTAAACCAGTCATTAAGTCTGGGTATCTATGGCACGATGCTGTCCTGATGACAGAAAGCCCTGTGTCCTGCAGAGACGGGAGAAGCATCTCTTCCACTGATGGCCTCTGTGACCAAAAATTTCTATTAACTATCAGCACCTTCTTTTGTGAGTGATCAGCCTGAGATGGAGCCAGCAGCACCAGTTACTATGATTTGATTGGGACACATGCGCTATCTCTTATTTTACTTAAAGCCCCAACATCAGGGATCCAGAGGCCACCTGGGAATCTCAGCTTGAAAATTTCTTTAGAAAAGTGTTTTTTAAAGACACAAGTTAGAGAAAAGTGAGAACACATGACGAAGGTGAGTCCCAAAGGCTTCCAAACAAAAGGCGAATGAAAAAGAATTCCAAATCAGTGTATTTTCCAAGCTGGTTTATTTTAAACCTGTCCCATGATTTTCCAGGGTATGACCCATAATTTCTGAATGGGGCTGATGAATCTGCAGGCTTAATTGAAAAGATATGTTCTAGCTGAGGCACAAGGTACTGGGCTCTGTTCCATGATTTGGTGATAATGTTCTCTGTCCTTTGTTTTGCACAAATTCAGTATAGGCGACTGTAATGGACCGTTCTGCATTAATGCCACTGACTATGGATGCAGAAAGTCTGTCATTACAGAGTGGAAAAGTGTACCCTTAATTGTCTGTGTCTCAGATTTCCTGCTTGGAGTAATATCTATAGTTTTCTTGTCAGCATAAATACGGAAAGAAATGTGTCCTCTATCCCTCAATGAGTTCTTGTAAGCTATAGACCTGTCACCTAACATTCCAATATGAAGGCCTACACCTGCCTACTCTGCTAGTATTGCTTCTTCTACTGGGAAATATTTGCAGACCGTCTAGTCCCTGGGGACACTGAGGGGCTGGCTCTGATCACACTCCATGGGCGCATCTACACTTGTAAGTTAAGTCGACTTTATTAAACCTCATTTTAATTTGACTTTAGGCTTAAGTCAAGTTTTTCAAGTTGACTTAAGCCAGTGTAAACCTGGAGTAGCCCTAAGTCGACTTAGGACTACTCCAGGACTCCCCCACTGCCCTCCCTGCCAGGGGGAGGCACAGGGGGAGCCTGGCATGCCCCCTCACAGGGCAGAGCCCTGCCCACCCTGCCCCTATGCCCTGCCAGGGTCCCTGTCCCCCTTTGCCCCATTGTACCCATGTATAATGGGGCAAAGGCTGAGCCCCCTGGCACTGGGCAAGGGGTGCCCCCCGCCCGCCACCGTGGACCTGCCCAGTGTGGACGCTCTAGGTCGACTTTGTAAGTTCCCCCCTAAGTCGACTTTAAATGTAGGTGTAGACACACTAAGTCAACCTAAATTTACAAGTGTAGACATAGCCCATATGATCCAGATAACACAAATCATTTTCATTCCAGGGCACGGTAAATGCATCAAGAGAACAGCATCAGACCCCACTGATGTCAGCTTCCGATAACACCAGCTTCTTTGGTTTCAACTGCATCTTGATTAGAGACCCGGGACTGAAAGCGGCCCATGACTGGCTGGCTTTCTTTCTGTGCTCGCTCTGCATGTTCTCTGTCCTTGGAAATTGTTGCATTGATTGTAATTTGTGGTTTTCATCATTAAATGTGAGCAAAGATATCAGGCCAGTTTTGAGTATGTGGTTCTGGGACACCATCAGCGAATGCCGCTGCCGCCAGGCTCAAGGGGTTCTAACACACTGAAGTTTGGTCTGGCTGCTCCTCTATCCGGCCATAAGAGAAAGGTTCTGCCATTATGCCATCCTTCTCAGAGTGACTAGAGAGGTAAGGTCTGGTAACAGGAATGACAGAAGCTCAAGGTTTGAGCAAGAGCTGGGCTGGAAAACAGAGGATTTCCCCTCCCAGATGTTTTTGATCCAAACTAAAATGTTTACTTTTTATTGAATTTGGGGGGTCGATTTTCAAATAAAGATGATCCTTATTCACTGAAAATTCAGTTTCTGTAGGGATGTCAGATGCAGCTAACTGGATCCCCCAACGAAGCTGGAGGCTTTCCATTTGCCTCTTTCTCATGAGAGAAATGAATCTTGCACTGACTGAGTGTATGGCTGCACTCTGCGTGTGGAAAAGTCTAAGCCTCTCGCCATGTCTGTGCCTAACCAGCTACTGAAACCAGTTTTCCCATCTCAATTCATCATCCTCCATCCTCTGCAAGGGCCCCTTCAACAGTTTCTGTGGGCTGTGACTACTGTGACAGACCCTGGGAGCAGATCTCTGATGAACCTGTGATCCCAGGTAGTTGAAGGGTTCTGGAGCATTTGTGGAGGCACAGAAAACGACAACACTGGATTCCAGGAATAGAGCCCGTGGTGCATTATGGCATTGGCCATGGCAGGGTTAAAGCTGGTACAAGGTGAACTAATCAGCTGAGGGTCCCAGATGGCTAAATGGTCCCCAGGGAAATGCACTTACATCCTTCATAAGCACAACTGAACTCCATCTGAGCAGACACTGCCTTGCAAGCTCTCCACTGACTCCTTGTTCATTTGGGTGCAGATTTCTGCTGGCAGCTTCTCTTCTTCTCACAAGCTCTAGGTATGTTGTCAGGTTTCTTTGTCTGTAAACCTTGCAAACACAAAGGCCAGGATAAAGGCTGCCAGATGTTGATATGGGCAGGTGTTCTGTGCAGCGGCAGGTGACTGCTGAGTTGTTGGTGTGACTCAGTGACAGTGGCTGGAGGAGCAGGAAGTAGTAGGTATCTGGGGAACCCTCCACTCCATGTGGCCATGGTCCTTGGTGGAACCCTCCAGATACACAGAAATCCCAGATTCAAAGAGAGCTTGGAGTGTGAAAACTCTAACGCCCTGCATCAGAATTTTTCAGTGAATTTCTAGAAGGAGTGGGTTCTCTGCCTGGAGGAAAGCCCGTGAAATATCAGGGAGTAGTTCCCAAACCACTTCAAGTTTATTCGCTCTTGGTCATTTAATCAGCAAATCCATGTTCCAAACTTTTATTCTCAGACTGGATAATGAACGCAGGAATATTTCAGTACCGGCTCCCCCATCTCTGGACACACTCCCCACACTGGCAGAAGAACCTGTGTAACTTGGATGGACTATGATAAGTGCTCCACCTCATGTGACATTGTCTCTTACCCCCCCTGAAGTGTGCACTGTGAAATTGCTTTTCCTGACCTGTTTTTCCCCATTCCTGCCCCCCCCCCCCCCAGTGTGATTTTAAACTGTGACTAGACACACTGGGAATAACCAGATATTTAACCCTATACAAGTTTTATACGTATTGGCCCAAATCAACCTTAGAGGGCACACAGAGGTGAAATCTGTCTCAGGCACTTAGCTAAGGCTCCAATTATTGTAGCTTCTCAGAACATTGGGTAAAGGCTGTAGATAGACCTCCCAGAACCTGGGCACCCAGCCAGGTAGTTACCCAAAGCCAGAGAAGCGATCAGCTACAAAGGATGCCCCAGACTTCTGTTTCCTGACAGGACATTGAATAAAGGCCAGGAAGCTGCAATCTTTTCACGTTTTCAAGAAATCCAGATGACCAATTCAACATTTTTAGCTCCCTCTTTAAACTGAGAAATCATCTCTGAATGAACATCCAAGGGGAAAGTAGGGGTTGATATCTCTGTGTGTTAATGTATAGTTCTATAAAAGTATATTTTTATAAACTATAGTTTTATGTGAAAGTATAGTCCTATAGTTCAATAGATGTCCAGCTTTTTACTGTAATACAATTATTAGGACGCACACTTTCATTCCATTCATGTCCATTGAAATCCAGCTGCAGAATTGTTCTCTATAGGAAAGAACAGGGAAATTTTACTAATAGATTTTATTTTATTTAGAAAGCATTTCAGGGGTTCTCCAAATTCTCTTTACAATGGCCTTATGTTATTTATTCTTTCTTCAGTGAGCAATTCTTGGTACTGTGCCCTGGTAACTGACTAGAAGCTGTTTCTAACACACTCAGTCTTGAACAACTGTCGTTAGCCCTATTGTGAACACAATTCTATCCAAAAAGTCCTAACACAACAGAACTGTGGTTACGTGTTTCAATGAAGTATAAAGTTTATGTGAAGGGAAAGGGAATATAATAGTTGCTGTATGTAATTTATACCCATTGCCTGTTACAGTAGCATGGCTGAAGTAAGTTGCACACTCAGTTGGGTATTAATGAAAAACTAATGTTTTCATTATTTATCATTTGGGACACCAACTCCTCTCCTGTGGAGAGGCAGTAACTGTCTGTGGCAGCTTGGAGCTTGCCAGATACGAATAAAACCTATCTATGGGGAGAGGATGGCATCCAGTGAGAATAAATAAAAACCTGTAACATGATTAACCTCTCTGGACCTTGGTAACCCTGGCCAGTCAAAACATTCAGCTTCTCTTTTAGGGGTTCTTTGGAGATTCATTATATCATGAATATTGAGTAAGAGAAAGTTCATAGAGTCCTTTTCTGATCAAATTTACACATATAAATCTGGAGAGATGATTTTACACTCAGTGGTCCACAACTCAGAATCTGGACCTAAAAGTTTATGCTGGGAATGGAGAAAATTAAATAAAACAGATGAAAGCGCATTTATAAATAAGAAAAGTCCTAGACAAGAAAATACGAGGAACATTTTTCACCATGTGCTTTAATTTTGTAAAACCGTGGTACGATAAGCCACATTAAGATATGGAGGACCAGACAGGCTGTTTGTTTGATGTTGACAATGGTAAAAAAAACACATAGTGCTCAAACTGGCTGTTGAACTCACAGTCAAAATATATCAATGGCATCAAGACATTAGTAAGATTCCAAGAGAGACTAGATGTTTATATGTTCCGAAGGGGTAGCCATCTTAGTCTATTGCAGAAAAACAACAGTCCTGTGGTGCTTTTAAAGACTAACAGATTTATTTATTGCATGAGCTCGTAGAGAACAATTCTTCAGCTGGATTTCAATGGACATGAATGAAATGAAAGTGTGCTTCCTAATAATTGTATTACAGTAAAAAGCTTGACATTTATTGAACTATAGGACTATACTTTCACATAAAACAACAGTTTATAAAATATATTTTTATAGAGCTATACATTAACACACACATATAAATCTGTTAGTCTTTAAAAGTGCCGCAGGACTCTGTTGTTTTTTAGATGTTTATATGGTGAACCAGACAATCCAAACACAGTAGGGTTTCTTTTTTTTTGTTTGTTTGTTTGTTTAAAGGCTCTGGACGGCATTAATCTTAGAATCAGAGAATCAGAGAATAATAGGGCTGGAAGGGACCTCACGAGGTCATCTAGTCCAACGCCCTGCTAAAAAGCAGGACCACGCCCACTAAATCACCCCAGCCAGAGTTTTGTCTAACTGGGCCTTAAAAATCTCCAAAGATGGAGATTCTACCACCTCCCTAGGTAACCCATTCCAATGCATTCTTCTTTATTTACACCATAACATATGTCAAACCAGTGGATGTGAGGGAGAAGGTTATCTCAATGTCTATTGCAGGGCTTCTTCATCATTCCTCGGAAACATCAGTTCCTGGCCATTCGATACTGGGTTAGATGGACAACAGGTCTGTTCCTCTCTGGCATTGCCTATCTTCCTATTGGTAATCTTCCTAAGAATATAACAAGAGCGACATTGGGTTACAACAAAGGTCCCGCTGGCCAGTATTAGGTATTCTGAAAGTGGTCAATTGCAGTCTGTCTTAGGGAATTAACAGGACAGGTAATCATCAAGTGTAAATATGAGACCTTGTTTTTGCTGGTCTTCCACAGCTACTGAAATTCTCCAGAATTCAACTGAGAGCAGAATGCTGGTTTTATTATTATTCTTAAAATCATATTGTTTCCTTTTATTTCTCCTTTCAGGAACGAAAGTTCAAAAGTCTTCAGACCTGCCAAGTGCATTATGTCAGTTGTCAATGACAGTAAATTTCAATCTTCAGTATTTATTCTCACTGGAATACGTGGGCAGGAAAACATCCATGTCTGGATTTCTATCCCCTTCTGCTTGATGTATGCTATTTCCATATTAGGAAATTCACTCATTCTGTTCATTATAAAAACAGATCCCAATCTCCATGAGCCCATGTACATTTTCCTGTCCATGTTGGCTGTTCTAGACCTTGGCATATCGATGTCCACCTTACCGACAATACTGGGCATATTCTGGTTTAACTCTAGGGAGATCAGCCATGATGCCTGTTTTGCTCAACTGTTTTTCATCCACGCGCTTACATTCACTGAATCTTCTGTGCTCTTGTCTATGGCCTTTGACCGCTTAGTTGCAATTTGTAACCCGCTGAGATATCCTTCTATTTTAACCCTGCCGAGAGCAGTCAAGATTGGACTGCTGTGTGTGCTAAGAGGGGCTGTCCCACGAATCCCAACCCTCATTTTCCTGAAGCGACACTGGTACTGTCATGCCAATGTCCTCTCCCATTCCTACTGCCTAAACCAAGATGTCATGAAGATGGCTTGTTCAGATACTAGAGCTCACAGCATCTACACCTTTTTTATGACACTCGCTTCACTGGGGTTGGATGGCCTTCTCATCCTCCTATCTTACGTGATGATCCTCAAAACAGTGCTGAGCATCACATCCCACATGGAGCGCTTTAAGGCCCTAGACACCTGCATCTCCCATGTCTGCGTTGTTCTGGTCTTCTACACGCCAGAGCTTGGCTTGTCTGTGATACACAGATTTGTGAAGAACTCTTCTCCTTTGCTTCAGACTATCATGGGGAACATCTATTTGCTGGTCCCTCCCATGATGAACCCAATCGTGTATAGCGTGAGAACCAAACCCATTCGAGTGAGAATAATCAGGGTGTTTGTTAAATGAAGGGTCAGTTCATAATCTCGTTCCAGGGCTGCTGAGACTGGAGATAAAAATCACAGGCCACCTGTTTCATCCTAGACTCTTCCAGGCACAGGACATGAGGGACTGATGTCCCGCACCAGCTGCTAATGGAAGAAAGCTCCTTTGGGGTGGGGGGACTAGACTAAGGCAGAAATCAGCATTTACAAAGACTGTGTTTGTGTACAGCCAGGGAATGGGAGGGATATTATGAGCTGTTTCAGTGTGAGCTCAAACCTCACAATTCCTGTGGATACAGTCAGTACAGAGAAGGAATGTGGCTGGTTTCTCCTATTGTTCGTGATCTGTCACTGTCCAATCACTCATTAAACATGTAGGTGCCATGACAAAAGCTGCAGAGCTGATTTGCAGTCGCAGTCCTGGCCCTTCCGGGTTACTCTGGCAGGTTTGTGACACATGGGACTGGCACCTGATGTGGTGAGGGACTGTGAAGGCACCCAGCCACCTCAGCCCTCTCCCAGGCTATGTCTACACTTGGAAATTTAAGTCAACTTTATCTAAGTTGACTTAACTAAGTCGACTTAGTGAGTCTATACTTAAATTTTAAGTCGACTTTGGGGAGGACTTACAAAGTTGACCTAGACCGTCCATACTGGATGCCTAGGTCGACTTCTAGGGGCTAGAGGGACCTAGGGTAGGTCCACGGGGGCAGGGAGGGCACCCCTTGCCCAGTGCCAGGGGGCTCAGCCTTTGCCCCATTGTACATAGCTACAATGGGGCAAAGGGACACAGGGACACTGGAAGGGCATAGGAGCAGGGTGGGCAGGGCTCTGCCCTGCCCTGTGGGGGGGCATGCCAGGCTCCCTCTGTGACCCCCTGGCAGGGAGGACATTGGTGCAGTCCTGGGGTAGTCCTAAATCAACTTAGGGCTACCCCACGCCTACACTCGCTTAATTCGACTTTAAAAAGTCTAATTAAGCCTTAAATTGAATTCATTCTAGGTTTAATAAAGTTGACTTAGTGTAGACGCAGGGTAAATTAAGTCAACTTAAGCAAACTTAAGTCAACTTAATTGACAAGTGTAGATGCAGTCCCAATGCCTGTGACTGAGTTCTGTCAGAGACAAGAATAAAGCAGAAGCCCCCAAAGAAGCCATTCAGGGAGTTCCCCACCCCTGTGGAGGGCTCTGCACAGAGCACACCTGCTGCCTCCCTACTGTACTGCGGAGCAGAGCTGCGTGTGTAAGGGTTGCACACACAGGAGACCTGGCAAGAGTCTCAGACCCAGATTACCTCCCTGTCCCTTCTAGTTCTGATGCCCCAACCACGCATAATGCTGGAAACACACCTCAGCTCCCCAGGAAATGCAGAGCAAGTTCCTAACCCAGCCATTCAGTGGCCATTGGGGAGGTCTGTCAGAGACTCTGCCCTTGGAGGGTGGTAACGGTTCTCCTCAGCATTGGGAGCATCTTTGGGTAACCGTTCTTGGGTAATGGTTCTTGGGTAGCGGTTCTTGGGTAACGGTTCTCCTCAGCATAGGGGGCATTTTTGGGTAGCAGAGAATCCAGCTGGTCCATCTGGAAGGCTGGTTCTGTGACTTCGATACTGCATTATGGGGCAAGGTCTAAGTCACACAAGGAGTCTGTGCCACAGCTTGGAATAAAATCTGAGTTGACTAAATCCTGGTGCCCTGCCTTGCCCATAAAATCTCCCTTCCTTTTCCCAGCCACAGATCAAAAGCAGAAGGTCACCCTCTGGAACTTAAAGAGATCAAAACTCAGATATTTTGTGGCTTCTGTTACACACACCTATGTATGTTCCTGTCACACTTCCAAATGTCCTGTTCTTTCCTGAAATCTCCTGATCTCCTCAGCAACAGCAGCTGGTGGCCAAGATTTCCATGAGTTAGTTATGCAGAATTTAAATAAACCAGTGAATGATCAAACTCACTCAATTGTCATGGGTTCTGAATTTATAGAAACATTTCTTATTATTTTGAAGTCTTTGTTAGGGCTGGGTCTCCCATATATCCCAAACAGATATATTTTAATTGGAAAAAGTTTAGTGAAGAATTATGGCAAAGATTAGAGGAATGGAATTTTTTCCATGTGAGGAGAGATTAATAAAACTAGGACTTTCCTGCTTGGAAAAGGGATGACTAAGGGGGAATATGACAGAGCTCTATAACATCATGACTGATGTGGAAATAGCGCAGAAGAAATGGTCATTTACCCCTTCAGCAGACACAGGGGCCAAAGGTCACCAATTAAATTGATAGGAAGCAGGTTTAAAATGAACAAAAGGAGGTTCTTTTTTCCCAGAATGTGCAGGCAGCCTGTGGAACACCTTGCCAGGGAATGTTGTGAAGGACATAATTATAACTGGGTCCAGAAAAGAATTACCTCAGGGAGGACAGGTCCATCTATGGCCATTAGTCAAGTGGGTCAGGCAGGCGGCCCCAAGCTCCGGGAGTCTGTAAATCTCTGATTGCCAAAGGCTGGGTCTATGTGACAGGGGATGGATCAATTCCTAAATCACCCTCTTCTATGATGTTTTTACAGTTAGCCTTTCACTCTGCACCGAATCCCCCCAGATCACAGGAGATTGGGATCTTATGGGACTGCTCCCATTGTTACTAAAGCTGGAGCAGCTTGACAGAACTGAGTTGGAGAAATGGGCCAGCAGGGGCCCATCAGATCAGCCGCCATCACTTTTCAAAGTCAGTGGCATGCAGAGGGGTAGATAAACAAGATGCCACCCGCCATCCACAAGACTTATTCTCTGCAGCACTGGGGACTGCATTCCCTCTCATTCTGAAACCAGTGCAGGATCCGTCAGTGTGCAGTAGGCACCACTCTGCTTCCCTCGGGCCCAGCTAACCAAGGTCAGGGACAGCTGACAAATGAATGTCCAGGGGAAATGGATCCCCCTCCTGCTGGCCAAAGCCCTTGGGAGCATTTCCATCAGACAAGTAGCCGGTTGGTGGCCGTTAGGGGTAAGGGTGGGGGGGTTGCCTGGGGTTGAGGGGACAGGCAAGATTTTGGGGAATGCTCAGTGCTGCGAAGATACCTCTAATCTGCCAGTACCAACACTGGGGGCAGAAAAAGTGTGTGCGATGGGGGAGGGAGAGGAAGGCTGGTGTAGCATCGCAGCAGCCCACAAGCCAGAGTAGCATCAGGGCAGAACAGATTCTGCATGAGCATTTGGCTCAGGACAGTTTATCCAGTCAGTCATCCAGTTTCTCTGCTGGGTCATGGAGCTTCTCCTCCAGCTCACCTTCTCTCATGTGGCTGTCTGCACCCCTCCTTCCTTCTGCCCAAATTGCCTGTCTCTCCCTCAAGCTTCCTGGTGAGGGGGGCTGTTTAACGTACCCCCAACACTTGGGTCTGTCACTGCCCAATTCAGCCGACAAAGGAGGAACAGGTTGAATGAGTGAGTCTCCGTCCCACGTTGACCAGTTCCTGCCTTTGGACTGTGTAGGGTTACCATATGTACAGGTTTTGCCGGGCATGTCCTCTTTTTTGGAAGTGAAACCTCTATCTGGCTGGGAGTTTAAAATATCTTCTGGTGTCTGGGGAAACGGGAGGGAGGAGGAAGGTTGGGGAGAATGTCCGTCTTCTTCTCTCTCCTCTCCCTGGCCCCATGGATCTTCTCCCCAGACCTCCTCCTCCCTTCCCTTTCCCAGCGTGGCTGAGGAGCTGCAATGAGCTATTCAAGGGCTAAATTCAGCCCCTTTCAGGTGAGGAGGGGGCTGGTGAAGGGGTGGCAGGATCAGGGCAGGGGTTGGGGAGCCCCTGCAGTGGGGCTGAGGAAGGGGATCCCCCGAGGTAGGGGATGGGGAAGGAAGGGAATCCTGCAGGGAGAGGGGAGTGGGGCTGGAGAGGAGGCCTGCAGCAGGCACGTGCTGCTCAGGGACGGGGCCTACCGTTGGTGCTGCTGGGGCGATGATCCAGGGCTGGATTTTTGAGGGGCTGTGTGGCCCCCCTTTAGGCCAGGGCTGGGGCTACAGCCCCTAAAGCCCCTGCCTTAATCCAGTCCTAGGCCCCACCCCCAGCAAGAACCCCCCAAACCTCTCTGGCCTCCCACTTATGGTGCAGAGCCTTCAACCCCTTCACCCCATCCATAACCCCTCAAACTCCCATTCACTACCCAGAGCCCCCCTCACTACCACCCAAAGTCCTCCCCATCCATAGCCCCCCATAGCCTTCCACTCACTGTCCAGAGCCCCCATCATCCCCACCCATAGCCTCCAAACCTCCAGACCCCCATCATCCCCATCCACTTAATAAAAGCCCAGTGTGGACGTGGCTTTGATTAGGTCGACTTAAGCCTCCTTAAGTCGACCTAGGTTGCCAGTGTAGATGCACCCTGTGTTAGAAATGCAGGCAAGAGGCTTCTGGGGAGCAATCTGATCCTATGTAACCCTAATTAAGTAAAAACGCTTGTGAATTGAAAGAAGCTGTTACCCTCTTTTTTAGCAGGATTCCTCAGCTGAAATCCAGGAAGACCTTTCATCCTCTGATGGAATCTTTGTTATCCAGTCAGCTTACTGATTAACCAATACTCAAGTATAGATAGATAGATAGATAGATAGATAGATAGATAGATAGATAGATA
>ML686017.1:0-76326 GCA_007922175.1 Pelusios castaneus | reverse complement strand
ATAGATAGATAGATAGATAGATAGATAGATAGATAGATAGATAGATAGATAGATAGATAAACTCTGTTACAAGTAAATCCAACTCTGAGAATAGCAAAAATATCATTGGGTCTTTCCCCATTACTGCATTAAAGAACTGCTGGTGCATCATCCTAGTTGAGACAGCAATTCAAAAAGATGGACTGAGAAATCAAACAACATTTAAAGAGTACACTTACAAGAAATTATTTTCCTCTAGCAATGATCCCTTCTCTATAATGAAAACTTCCAGTCTGTCCTGTTTGAGGGTCAACAATATCACGAACCTGCTGCAAAATTTTTCAGAGTTAGGGGAAACCAGCCTGCTGTCTGCTCCTGGCTCAGCTTCTCCCCATTCGCACAGAGCACACTTGATTTTTCCAACAGCAACTGCCCTGTCCGCTTGTTATCATGGCATATGGCTTCCCCCAGCAACCGAGAACCCATTGGAGCATGCCCAAAGCTACCACGTCCAATTCCAGAAACTTCTGGATGTGGAGTACTAAATCTGCATAGCAATAATGACCCTCCCCCAAGGGATCTCTTACAGAGATATCTCCTTTTAGGCATGTGGGTTACACTGAGCAGCCAGGTACCCTCTCCCCAGCCTCTAGCACCAGAGAGGAAGGAAGGGACCCAACCTGGAACTGCAAAGAAGTGGTTTCAGATCGATGCTATCCACACACTTCTACCGTGATACAGAGCAACTCACTACAACTCTCTCTGTCTGTGAATTGTACCTTTCAGTATGGCTCACTAAAAAGATATATATCTAAGGCCAAGGAGTGCAGGATGAGAGCATCTCGCTTGGGAAGTAGTGACTCCAAAAAGATTTGGGGGTTGTGGTGGAGAACTGAACATGAGCTCCCAGTATGATGCTGTGTCCAAAAACATAAAGCGATGCGGGAGTATAAGATGGAGAATATTGAGGATGAGTAAAGAGGTAACTTCTGTATTTGGCACTGGAGCAAGCAGAGCTGCAATACTGTGTCCACTTCTGGCAGTTGATCCATTTGGGTGTGTCTACACTTAGAAATTAAGTCGACTTAAGATTGCTTACGTTGACTTAATTTAATCCACGTCTACACTACACTTTCCTTAAGTCGACTTAAGCAAGCTGCTTAAATCAACCTAAGGAAAACAAAGTCGACTTAATGAAAATTAATTCGACTTTATTAAATCTACTTTTAATTCGACTTCAGGCTTAAGTTGACTTCCTAAAGTCGACTTAAGCCACTGTTGACCTGGAGTAGCCCTAAGTCGACTTTAAGTCTACTTAGGGCTCTCCAGGACTCCCCCACTGCCCTCCCTGCCAGGGTGGGGGCACAGGGGGAGCCTGGCATGCCTCCCCAAAAGGCAGGGCAGAGCCCTGCCCACCCTGCCCCTATGCCCTGCCACGTTCCATATCAGGCTCAGTTGGTACAATGGGGCAAAGGCTGAGCCCCCTGGCACTGGGCAAGGGGTGTCCCCCTGCCCCCGTGGACCTGCCCTAGGTCCCCCTAGCCCCTAGAAGTTGACCTAGTGTGGAGGTTCTAGGTCGACTTTGTAAGTTCCCCCCTAAGTTGACTTTAAATTTAAATGTGGACATGCTAAGTCAACTTAGCTAAAGTCGACTTAAATTTACAAGTGTAGACATAGCCTTTGAGAATATTAAGACAGAGTCCAAGAGACTGATGAACGGATCATAAAACCTGGTTTAGAGATAGAGTCTAGGATGGTGGTCAAACTATTTAGCTGAACAAGGATAAAGTTAAAGGGTGACTTGTCCACAGCTGCAAGTACCTACATTAGGAAATGTTTAACAATAGTCCCTTCAGTCTAATAGGGGAAGTTATAACATGATCCAAAGGCTGGAAGTCAGAAATAAAGCGTCGATTATGAACAGGGAGAATAGTGAGATCGATTTAACGAGGATTGTGTCTTGGGAGCCATGATTTTTTTTAATCTGCCCGGGGCGTAAATAGCATTTCCTTATCTCACAGGGTGATGTATTGTGGATAGGTTAAAGGTTCTGAGAAGCTACAATGCTTAGATTTCAGCTCTCTGTGCCCTTTAAGGCTGATTTGGGTCAATAGCTATAAAACCTTACATCTTTATGACAAGCCTTCGTGCTGAAGAAAGTCTTCTTTAGCACAAGAACCTTTCACGTGCAGTTCTGGGCTCCTTCGAGAGCTCTGCATTCAAAGGGGGAATCAGGACAGGCTGAAAGAGGGCTAAGGATATGTACTGTGTCCTGGTTGAAAAGAGCCCGGCTGGACAGCCCCTATATCTGACCCTGATCCCACACCCACTCTGGGAACCATGAGAGGAAATGCAGAGGTGGAGACAGACCCGAGACCGTGGATCAAATCTCCAGTCGCACAATGTGTGGGGGAAGCTTGATCAGTGGTAGGAGGTGGGGGGTGGTTGAGGTCCAATACGGAGCTAGCAGAAAGTGTTTGGAGCTCAGGTGAATCACATGCATTTCTAAAAGGATGCCCTTGTTTCTCCTATTTCTGCATGAGTCATATTTGGACATGAGGAGGAGGCTTTAGGAGCTGTGCCTCAAGAATCCATTAATTCTGTAAACCAGTCATTAAGTTTGGCTGTATATGGCATGATGCTGTCCTGACAAAAGGAAGATGTGTGTCCCACAGGACATGGGAACAGCGTCTCTGCCACTGATGTCTCTGTCCCCTAACTAACCCTCAGCTCCTTTTTTGTAAGTGCTCGGCTTGAGATGGAGCCAGCAGCATCAATTCCTCTGATCTAATTGGACTGCTCACACTATCTCCAGTATTTATTAATGCCCCCACATGTGAGATCCAGAGGCTACCGGGGAATCTCAGCTTTAAAATTTCTTTGAAAAAAATGTGTTTTAAAGAGATGAGTCACAGAAAAGCCAGAACACACAAAGCAGGTGAGTCCCAAAGGCACCAAACCCAGAGGCAAATGAAAAAGAATCCCAAATTAATGGTTTATTATTATTATTATTATTATTATTATTATTATTATTATTATTATTATTGGTTATTTAAAACCTATCCCATGGTTCTTGGGAGTATGAGTCAGACATTCTGAATGGGTCTGGTAAATCTGCAGGACTACTTTAAAAGATATGCTCTAGTTGAGCCACAAAGCCCTGGCCTATGTTTTGAACAATCTCAGTATAGGTGATTGTAATGGACCTTTCTGCATTGCTATCATTGAATATGGATGAAGAAATTCTGACACGACATAGTGGAAAATGGTACTCTTGATTCTTTGTCTTTGAAATTTTCTGTTTCTGTACTCTGCATATGGAACAGTCTAAACCTCCCACCAGGTCTGTGCCTCACCATCTACTCTAACCAGCCTCCCGCCTAAATTCATCGTCCTCCATCCTCTGCAAGGGCCCCTTCAACAGATCCTGTGGGCAGTGGGAAGACATCTCAGATGAATCTGTGATCCCAGGTATCGGGAGAGTCCTGGAGCAGTTGTGGGGGCACAGAATTCCAGGAATACAGCCTTTGGCAGGGTTTGCTCTGCAGTCCAGTTTAGTGGCATCAATGTACATCCCCTGGGATTGGGCTTCCTGCAGTTTGCCATTGGCCATGACGGGGTTAAAGCTGGTTACGGTGAACCAATCAGCTGAGGGTCCCAGGAGGCCAAGTGACCCTAAGGAAATAGACAAACACACTTCATAAGGACAGCTGCACCCCTGCTTGAGCAGACACTGCCTGCTGCCCGTGCAAGCTCTCTGTTGATTCCTTGTCCATTCGAGTGCAGACCTCTCTTGGCAGCTGCTCCCCTTCTCACAGGCACTGGGTACGTTGGCAGGTTTTCTTTGTCTTTAAATTTTCAAAGGCAAAGGGAAGGGTAAAGATTTTCAGCTGTTGAAATGGGCAGATGTTCTGTGCAGTGGCAGCTGTTTCTACGGGGCTGTGGGTGTGACTCAGTGATGGGGGCTGGAGAGCAGGCAGTGGTAGGTGGCTGGGAACCCTCCACTCCATGTGGCCCTAGTCTGTGGCAGATTATTCCAGGTACACAGAAATCCCAGATTCAAAGGGAGCTGGTGATGTGAAACCCCAGTGGCCTGAATCAGGATTTTTCATGGTTCCATTTCTAGAAGGCAGGCTGCTCTGGCTGGAGAATATTCCATGAAATATCAGCGAGTAGTTCCCAAACCACCTCAGGTTGATTTGCTCCTGGTAATTCAATCAGCAAATCTACTTTCAAAACTTTTGTTCTCTGGCTGGATAGTGAACGCAGGAATTTCTCAGCGCCGGGTGCCCCATCTCTCGACACACCACCAGAACTGACAGAGCAACCTGTGTAACTTGGCTGGAGCTTGTAAATTGGTTCCACACTGCGTTACACTTCGGTGTTGCCTCTTATTCTCAGTGAAGTCATCACTGAGAAATGGCTTGTCCTGATCTTTTTTCTCCATTCCTGTTTTTTGTCTAGCAGCCTACTATTAAACTGTGACTAGTCATACCAGTAATAACCTGATATTTAACCCAATACAGCCATAAAATCATGTGGGCAAGTCTCAACAGCCAGTTTTCCAAGAAACAGTTCTCTGTAATAACTCAGAACCCACCCCATGTACTCTCCCCTCTTAGGTCACTTGTACATCCACCACCCATAGCCAAAGATCAGTCAATTTCCAAAACTGTTGCCTGACAGGAGATTGAATAAGGGACAAGAAGCTGCAATCTTTGCAAGTTCTCAAGAAATCCAGACTGCCAATGCAACATTTTTAGTTCCCCATTAACTTGAGAAATCATCTTGGAATAATATCTAAGGGAATGAAAGGGTTCACGTAGGTGTATGCTAAAGTATAGCTCTATAAAAGTATATTTTTATTGACTATAGTTCTATATAAAAGTATAAATCTGTAGTTCTATGAATGCCAAACTTTTCATTGTAATACAATTATTACAAAGCAAACTTTCATTCCATGCATGTTCATCAAAAGGCATCTGCAGGGTTGCCGGGAGCTCTACAGGAAAGCGCAAAGGAAACTTTACTAATTGGTGACTTTTGATTTAGAAAATATTTCAGGGGTTTTCCAGATACCCTTTACAACGACCTTGTGTAATTCATTCTTTCTCAAGTGAGCTGTTGTTTGAGGCTGACTAGACAAACTAGAAGTTGTTTCTAATATTCACATTCAGAATCATGCACACGATAAATCTGATACATTTGTGCAATGCTATCTCAAAAGTCATGACACAATAGAACTGCCAGAACGTGTTTCAGTGAAGCGTAGAGATGATGTGAATGAAAAGGGAATATAATAGTGCCCGCATGTAATTTATACCCACCGCAAGTTACAGTAGCAGGGCTGAAGTAACTTGCACACTCAGTTGGATATTAATGCAAAATGTTTTCCTTATTCATCATTTGGGACACCAACCCCCATTCCTGTGGAGATACAGTTACTGTCTATGTTAGCTTGGAGCTTGCCAAATATGAATAGAACCCATTTATGGGGAGAAGGTGTCGTTCTGTGAGAATAAATACAAACCTCTAGCATTATTTACCTCTCTGGATCCAGGTAACCCTGGCCAGTCAAAGGATTCAGTTTCTCTTGTAAGGATTATTTTTAGTTACAGTATATCAATGGGAATATCTGACAACTCCTTAATAGAGTCCTTTTCTGATCAAATTTACACATATAAATCTGGAATGACACTGTGTTAGGACCCTCCCAAATCCTTTCAATCCTTGCTTCACTGACAGGAGCAGAAGACCAGAGTCCAGCAGCAGGCAATACAACAGGTTTATTGGGATCTTTTTCACACAAGCATCCATTAGGACCCCAGAGTCCTTTACACCAATAAGTTTCCCCTCCCAATAAATGTCCACCTCTCCCCAGTAAGTTCCTGATCCCCAGTAAATTTTACTCCCTCTCCTTCCTGCTTACCTGTTTTTATAATGTGTTTTAACTAATCATTTCTTTAATATTTTTTCAAGATGATTTTTTAAACCAGTCCTAACATACTGTTACATCATTCTCTAACCAATCATACTCCACCACCTTAACAGATCACAATTATGAGACAGACAGAAACAATCAAGGACTCAGACAGAAGTTATCGCAGCAATGGGTACCAGGATGACCAACCAATAGAAAATATAGGCTGGATCTACACTTTCAAGTTAGGCCAATTTAAGGAGGCTTAAGTCGACTTAACTTAGTCCCTGTCCACACCAGGCTTTCATTAAGTCGACTTAAGAAATTCCTTAAGTCGACTTAATGAAAGCTTAGGTCGACCTAATAAGAAACGCCGGTCAGGTCAACCTAACCCTTAAGTCGACTCCGTAGGTCGACCTAAGCACAATGTGGATGCTTAAGTTCAATTTATTAGCTCAACCTAAGGGCAGTTAGGTTGACTTAACAAAGTGGACTAAATCCCCATTCAGGGACACCACTTTGTTAAGTCAACTTAACGAGGTCAACTTTAGTCAACTTAACAAAGTCAGCCTAACTTTTTGTAGTGTAGACGTAGCCATAGAGTCTATTGCCCAAGTGTTTAGAAACCAGACAGGATTCTGTCAACTTTAGATCTGTTTGGACTCTGTGGATGTGAGTCCACGCTTCCCAGCTTATGACTTCCCCTGGGGCTTTTTGCCTTTGCTTAGCCAAAGTACAAGAGCTCAGCCTGTAAAGCAGCATATGGTCTGATTCTTTGGTTTGCTACTACTGTAGCTAGTGAAGTGATACAAACATAATTAAAAATCATAGGCCTTACAGGCAGGCCTCAATATCTATAGTCTAACACGCTAACTTCTAGCCCTAAGAATTTCTCTCAGAGGCAGTGGGGTAATTTGTGCTCCTGGGGGTACAGAAAATAAAATAAAATGACAGACAATGAAAAACATTTATGAATAAATCAATGCTAGACAGATAAAATAAATGACCATTTCCATCATGTGCGTCCCATGTGTATAAACACCACATGATGGGTCCCACTCAGAACTGAAGGACCAGAAAGGAAGTTTGTGTGACATTCACAATTGTAAACCCACACAGTACTCAAGCAGGTTATAGAACGGACAGCCAAAAGATATCAATGGAATCAAGTGTTTAGGAGGATTCAAAGAGGGATTGGTTGTTTATATGGGGAACCAGACAAACCAAATACAGTAGTGGGGAGGTTTCTTAAAAAGCATTTGAAGGACTATTAACCTTCCTTATTTAAACCATAAAATATGCTTAACCAGTGGATGTCAGGGAGAAGGTTCTCTCATAGCTGTCTATTACAGGGTTTCTTCTACCTTCCTCGGAAGCATCTGGTCCTGGCCACTCGATACTGGGCTAGATGTATTACAAGTCTGTTCCCGTCTGGCAGTGCCTATCTTCCTATCCGAAGTATACATACGGATATAAGATCGGCCACATTGGGGTACATCAATGGTCCAGATAACCAGTATCATGTCTTCAGATAGTGGTCAGTGCCAGGGCTTCATAGGTAATGAATAGAACAGGTAATCATCAAGAATAAATCTAAGATCTTTTTTTTTTACCGATCTTCCAGAAATCCTGGAAGTCTCTAGGCTTCAATTAAGAGCAATATGCTGTTTTCTTCAAAATCAAGTCGTGTCCTGTTATTTTCCCTTTCAGGAAGGAAAGTTCAGAACTCCTCGGACCTGCCCTGTGCATTATGTTAGTTGTCAATGACAGCAAACTTGAATCTGCAGTATTTATTCTCACCGGAATACCTGGGCAGGAAAACTTCCATGTCTGGATTTCTATCCCCTTTTGCTTGATGTATGTTATTTCCATATTTGGAAATTCAGTCATTCTCTTTATTATAAAAACAGATCCAAATCTCCATGAGCCCATGTACATTTTCCTGTCCATGTTGGCTGTCCTGGATCTTGGCATATCAATGTCTACCATGCCAACAATACTGGGCATATTGTGGTTTAACTCAAGGGAAATCAGCCATGATGCCTGTTTTGCTCAGCTGTTCTTCATCCATGGGCTCACATTCACTGAATCTTCTCTGCTCTTGTCCATGGCTATTGACCGCTTAGTTGCAATTTGTAACCCACTGAGATACGCCTCCATATTTACCCCGCCCAGAACAGTCAAGATGGGAATGCTGTCTCTACTAAGAGGGGCTGTCCCACTAACCCCAGACCTCATTTTCTTGAAACAGTATCGATACTGCCATTCCAACCTCCTCTCCCATTCCTACTGCCTTAACCAGGAGGTCATGAAGATGGCTTGTTCAGATACCAGACCTCACAGCATTTACAGCTTGTTTATAACACTTGCTTCAGTGGGATTGGATGGCCTGCTCATTCTCATATCTTATGTGATGATCCTCAAAACAGTACTGAGCATTGCATCCCATGTGGAGCGCCTCAAGGCCCTGGACACCTGCGTCTCCCATATCTGTGTCATCCTGCTCTTCTACTCACCAGAGCTTGGCTTGTCTGTGATACACAGATTTGTGAAGAACTCTTCTCCTTTGGTTCAGACTATGATGGGAAATATCTATTTGCTGGTCCCTCCCATGATGAACCCAATCGTGTACAGTGTGAAAACCAAACCCATTCGAGTGAGAATAATCCGGGTGTTCGTTAAATGAAGGGTCAGTTCATTGTCTGGTTCCAGGGCTGATGACAAGGGAGATAAAGATCACAGGCCACCTGTCCCAACCTAGACCCTTACATCAAGAGGATCTGAAGGACTGATCTCCCTCACCTGCTGCTAAGGTAGTGTAGGTCCCTAATGGAAAAGGATTGAGGGGGGCTACAGCATTTACAAAGACTGTATTTGTGTAGAGCCAGGGGACGGGTGCAAGTTTAATGCATAAAAAGCTGTTTCGGTGTCAATTCAGACCTGAGAATTCCTGCTGATACATTCAGTATAGAGAAGAAGGTGGCTGTTTTGTCCCATTGTCCATGACTTGTCACTTTCCCATCACTCATTAAACATGTTGGGGCCATGAGGAGAGCTGATGAGCTTGTTTGCCGTTGCAGCCCTGGTCCTGCCTGAGCACTATGATTGCTCTGTGACCCATGAAACTGGCACCAGCTGTGGTGAGGGACTATTCAAGGGACTCAGATACCCTTCCCGGAGTCATCACCAAGTGCCTATGACCGAGTCATGTCAGAGACAGGAATAAAACAGAAGCCCCAAGAGGAGTCATTTAGGGAGCTCCCCACCCCTACCCCATGGATGGCTCTGCACACAAAACACCTGCTGCCAACTGTACAACGCTGCCCCCAGGCACAGCAGAGCTGCCTGTGCGAGTGATGGTTGCACACAAAGGAGTCCTGGCTGGCGCCTTAGATCCAAATTATCTCCCATCCCCCCAGCAGTGCTGCCTTAGGCATGCAAAGGCCTGGAAAAAGACCTCAGCTCCCCAAGCGAGGCAGAGCCAGCTCCTAGCCCAGACCAGCCATTCAGTAGCCATTGAAGAGGGGTCTGTCGCAGACTTTCCCCTTGGAGAGTGGTAAAGGCCATTGGGGTTACTGAGCCCCTGCTCTACAGTGTGGCCTTTATGGTTTCTGGGAATTTGAGACCTGGCTGAGGATTAGCAGAGGCAATTACGGGAAGGGAGGAAGATGGTCCCAGTGAGGAGTAGTTCATGATTTGGGAAATCCCAGGCTACTGTTTCTTTAAGGCCCTGTGACCCAGCCCTTGTAGTGCATGGCAGAGCATAGTTCCCCTCACTCCCTTCCAACCAGCAGGAGCCGTGAGAGGCTGGGCCAGTAGTGTCCCCTCGCAGAACATGGAGGAAGGGATTGAGCTACCAAGGAGGCCAGCTGGAGAGGAGCCTCCAGGAGGAGAGGAGAGGAGAGGAGAGGAGAGCAGAGGAGAGGAGAGGAGAGGAGAGGAAGCTGCAGCAAGAACAAACCAACTCAGATGCCAGCAAGAAGGCGGGTGGTGGAGGGGTCTCCTGAGGAAAAGAGGAGAGTGGGGCGGAGGCTAGGTGCCAGGATTTACATGAGTTAATTATGCAGAGTTTAACTAAAACGCTGAATGATCAAAATACTCCATAGTCATGGTTTCCAGGATTAGAACAGAATTTATTATTATTATTATTATTATTATTAAGTCTTTGCCATTGCCAGCAGTGTGCCTGGGGATGTGAAGAACACAAAGTAGGACATGATTCCTGGGGACTTACAGGTGACAACTGGCACTTGCTTCTGATACCTGGTGCATTAAGAAGCACTAATGTCGTGCCTTGGAATAATGGACCTGGAGTAGGATGGGACCCATCATTGGTTATGTAGGGATCACTCATCCTTTGCTTAATAATTAAACCTAGCAGTTAGATAGCATGTGCCACTACAAGATTCATAAATTAAAGAGGAATATGTGAGGCCAGGACTAGATGAGAATCTCCCATGAGTTCTGCAAACATGAAACTGCAGAACTATCAATTGAAGAATGTAACCATTTAAATTACTCTCTGTACTAGATGACTTTGGGGTAGCTAATGTGACACCAGTTTTTAAGGATTTCAGAGGTGATCCTGGCAATTACAGGCTGGTAAGTTTAATATCAGTTCCACATAAACTGTCTGAATCTATAGTAAAGAACAGAATTATTGGACTCATTGATGAATATGATTTGTTGAGAAAGTGTCAATGGCTATGTCTACACTAGAAAAGTTGTCAACTTTATTAAGTCGACTTAACAAAAGTCAACTTAACTTTTCTAGTATAGACATAGCCCCTTTTTGACCTTATTAAGTCAACTTAATACTTTAAGTTGACTTAATAAGGTTGAATTAGGCACTAATCCGCATCCACACTGGCTTAAGTTGACCTAATAAAGTTGAGATAAGCGTTAAGTCAACCTAAATCAGTGTCATTAAGTCAACTTAACTTTTCCTTAAGTTGACTTAAGGAAATGCTTAAGTCAACTTAAGGAAAGGCCAGTGTGGACGCAGAGTAGTTTAGATTGACTTAAACTTCCTTAAGTTGACCTAACTTGTAAATGTAGACGCACCCAATATGCCTCACCAATCTACTAGAATTCTTTGAGGGAACCAACAAGCATGTGGACAAATGTGATCCAATGAATATAGTATATTGAGATTTTTAGAATGCCTTTGACAAGTTCCCTCACCAAGGGCTATAAGTCAAAGTAAGCTATCTTCAAAGAGAGGGAAGGTCCTCTTCTAGATCAGAAACAATTCAAAAGATAGGAAACAAATGGTAAGAATAAATGGTCAATTTTCAGAATGGAAAGAGAGAATGATTTCTGTTCCCTGGCGTTTATACTGGGACCATTACTGGGCAACATATTCATAAAGGATCTGAGTAAAGGGAGTAAACAGTGAGGTGGCAAAGTTTGCAGGTAATACAAAACTATATAAGATAGTAAATTTCAAAGCAGGTAGTGAAGTTACAAAGGGATCTCACAAACCTGTGTGACTGGACAACAACATAATAGATTAAATCCAACAGTGATTAATGCTAAAGTATATGTGCTGGAAATTATAATTCCAACTCTATATGTGGAGATGATGGGCTCTAAATTAGCTGTTACCACTCCACAAAGAGATGTTGGAGGCACTGTGGATAACTCTTTGAAATCATGAACTCAGAATGAAGGTCTATAAAAAAATCTAAGAGAATGTAAGGAATCATAAGAAAAAGAATATATGATAATATAGAAAATATTTTAAGGCTACTAAATAAACTGATGGTTCCCCCCACCCCCCCCCCCCCCCCCCAAAAAGAGAATACAGCTTGCAGTTCTGAGTGCCCCATATCAAAACACCAAATATATTTTAATTGGGAAATGTACACTGAAGACTGATCATAAAGATTGGGGGAATGGAACAACTTCCATCTGAATAAAGATTAATAGAACTAAGACTTTCCTGCTTGGAAAAGCGATGACTAAAGAAGAATATTACACAGCTTTATAAAATCATGACTGGTATGGAGGAAGTGCAAAATAAGTGGTTATTTACCCCTTCACAGGACACAAGAGGCAAAGATCACTAATTAAACTAATAAGAAACAGTTTTAAAACAAACAAAAGGAGATTCTTTTGCACAGAATTCACAGGAAACCTGTAGAACACATTATCAGGGAATGTTGTGAAGGTCAAAATTATAACTGGGTCCAGGAAAGAATTATATACATTCACTGACAACAGGGCTTTCTGTGACTATTATCCAAGCTGGTCAGAGAGGCAGCCCCCATCTCTGGATGTCTGTAAATCGATGATTGCCAAAGGCTGGGTCTATGTGACAGGGGATGGATCAATTCCTAAATTTCCCCGTTCTACAGCCTCCCTCTGAAGCATCTCGTATCGGACTCTGTCGAGACAGAGGATATTGGGCTTGATGGACCCTGGTTCTGAAAACACATGGCCGTTCTTCTGTTTAGAGTTTATTCCACTGATGGATGGAATGCTGCAGATAGACCATTTCTTGGGCTTCCTGTGCTACAGAGCCAGCACAGCCACCCCAGCAGAACACCGAGAACTGCTCAATACGGGGTGCCAGTGGGGGTCTGGTGTGGACGCCTTGGTTGTGTTCCAATAACGAAAGTGACAGAGGCTCACATTTTGAGCTAGAGCTGGGCTAGAAAACAGGATATTGCTCCAAGGAAAAAAAAATACTGACATTAATTATTTCCTTTTCACCCATTTTTGGGGGTAGGCTTTCATAGAAAGCTAATCATTTTTCACGGTGAATTTAATTGCCACGGTGATGTCCATCTACATCTGTGTGGCTCCCCAAGAGAAACTAGAACATTTCCTTCCTTCTCTTCCTCATAACAGCGATGAAGGTTGCACTGACTGGGTCTATGGCTGTACTTTGGGTATGGAAAAGTCTTAATCACCCACCTACTCTGGCTGGGGTTTTGTGCCTCTCCAGCTACTCTAATCAGCCTTCCCTTCTCTATATAGCTCCCCTCTGACCTGTCAAACAGCCCTTTCAGCAGATCCGGTGGGCAGTGGCTACCGTGACAGTGGCTGGGAACATATCTCCTATAAACTGTGCTCCCAAGAGCTGGAGAGGTTCAAGAGCAGTTGTAGGTCTGTGCATAGTTTTGGGGGGTCCATAGATTCTGGGTCACATTATGTATTGAGAAGAAAAAGGATCTGCCCCACTGGAACAATCTGACTGAAATTTCAAGATACGTAGCTTTCTTGAATTTTCCTTCCCCAGCTTGCACTCTTGGAAAAATGCAGGAAAGATGCTGCTGCAGAGAAATTTGATCCTGTGTAACCAGTCTATGTTACTGTATTACAACATGATAAGAGAAATGAGGGTAGGTCAGGGGTCTGCTGTAGCTGCACAAACACAATTCAGTGTCCCTTTGCAGCGGGGAGGCAAGTGGGTTGTGGTCTTGATCTGAAAATTCCTGGCACACAGTAAATTGTGATGTAACTCTTTCTTTCACTATTCCGGATTTCCTGATTCTGCTGAGGCATTTGGGGACAAGTGGAGTATTTGCAATGGTTGCCTTCAACCCTTCCATGGAGGCTATATCTGCTAGCTTTGACTATTGTTTGAAGATATGCTAATTGTCATATTTAACCAAATTGTTTACAAATCAAAGTTTCAAAGAGAAACTGCAGAGTTGGAATTTATATGCAGATTTGACACTGTTCTCTTTGGCTATGTCTACACTTGAAAAGTTAGCTCGACTTTATGAAGTCGATTTAACAAAAGTCGACTTTACTTTTCAACTGTAGACGTGGCCCCTTTTTGGCCTTATTGAGTCTACTTAACATTTTAAGTCAACTTAAAAAGGTTCAAGTAGGCACTACTCCGTGTCTCCACTGGCTTAAGTCGACTTAATAAAGTTGACTTAAGCGCTAGTTCAAATTAAAACCAGGTGTTCTTAATTTGAACTAACTTTTCCTTAATTCGATTTAAGGAGCAGCTTAAGTCGAATTAAGGAAAGCCCAGTGTAGAGGCGTAGTAAATTAAGTAAACTTAAGCCTCCTTAAATCGACTTAATTTCTAAGTGTAGACACACCCTTAGGAGTAAATAGGGATACTAGCTGGTTTTCTTATTGAAATGAATTTGCCTTCTCTCTACCTCTTCCCTCTACCTCCCCTCCTTCTAATATGCTGTCCACACTGTTTGAATGTAAACAACTACTGTGATTTGCTGAAACAGTCTGACTTGATCCTACGACTTACATTCCCTACATTTATTTTCCTCCTATTACACAAGTTCTCCAACTTCAAGCATCTGATCAAGTGGGATTTTCTCCCACAAAAGCGCATGTGATAAATAATTGTGTTTCTCTTTAAAAGTGCCACAAGACTCCTTGTTTGTTGTGCAAGAAATGAGAATTAAAATGTGAAATGCCTAAATCCTCCTGTTCTGCCTTACCCACAAGACCCTCCTTCTTTTTCCAAACCACAGGATGGGAACAAAAGGTTATGACCTGGAACTTAAAGAGAGCATAACTCTTTAATTTTTTGTACTTGTCTTCCACAAAGCTGTGTGTGTTCCTGTCACAGATAAAACGTCCAGTCCTTTTGTTCAATCCTCATAATCTATTAAGGAATAGCAACTTGTGGCTTGGATTTCTATGAGTTAATTATGCTTAGTTTAAATAAAATACAAAAAGATCAAGTTTCGTCTATTGCTGAATTACTAAACGTGGAATGTAACCTATCATTTAAATCATTTGCTTTACCAGATGACCGGGAGGTAGTTCATGACATTGAATTTTAACGAGACTCAAGAAGGTTCCTGGCAATTATAGGTTATTAAGCCCAACTTCGGTACCAAGAAAACTGCCTGAAACTACAGTAGAGATTTATCAGACACATAGATTGAAATGGTTTGTAAGGAAGGAGTCAACAGTCTCTGTGCAAAAGAGTAAAATGCACACAAATCTGACATCAGAAATTGCAACACTAAAAAACCAATAGAGGAACACTTCAATCTCTCTGCTCACTCCATTGATAACTTGCTAACAGCTGTGCTGAAACAGATGAATAACAAATCACACTTTCAAAGGGAAACTGCAGAACTCAAATTTATATGCAAATTTGACTCAGTTGCCTTGCGGTTAAATGGACTATGGATTTTTCTAGCATTACAACAGGTGATTTGACCTCACCTTCCTCTATGTGCTGTTCCCCAGTGTTTGACTCCTAACATCTATTTTGATTTGCTGTTACAGCCTGACCTGATCCTATGTCATACACTTCCCTGCATTTAATTTCCTCCCATTCTGTAAGTGTCCCATCTTCAAAGCGTCTGATGAAGTGGGATTTTCTCCCACGAAAGCTCATGTGATAAATAAATCTGTTACTCTTTAAAAGTGCCACAGGACTCTGTTTGTTTTGTAGCAATAGACTAACATAGCTCCCCCTTTGGAACTCAATGTGCAGCAGCAGTGACAGGGGATATATATGGTCCTTCAGCAGATGAAGTGGGCAGTGCCCAGTGTGACAGGCCATGGGAGCACATCACTGATGAATCTGTGGTACTGGGTAACTGGGGAGGGTCCTAGAGCAGTTATGGAGGGACAGAGATGGTTGGTAGGAAGGCCTAGAAATTGAGGATCACTGAGATCTGTGTGTAACTTTGGAGAACTATGGATGCTGGGTTCCTGATTTATTCCTCAGGGAGAACAGAAGAGAACTTTGCCTCTGGAATGATCTTAGGGAAATTTCCAGGTAGGGGGCTAGGTGGAATCTTAAGTCCCCAGCCTGCATCCTGTGTGTGTATCACAGAGAAGGGTGCTTCCAGGGAGAAAACTGACCATATATAATATGATTAGACAATTTAACTGTATTGCATCAAATTTACATCTTTCACAGCATCATCGGGACCACTCGGCCTTTGAAGGTGTTCTGTGACTCCTCTGAGCCACACCCAAAGAGCTGACAGCCTGGGTTCCAGGAAAAGAGACTGGGATAGGGTTTGCGCTGCAGTCCGTTTGCTGGCATTACTGTGCGTCATCTGTGATTGATTAGGTGGCCTGAAGTTTGTTTCATTGTGCACCCGCTTTAACCCCATCACTGCCAATTGCAATCAGGTGAGGGTCCCAGGAGGCCAAGGGGCCCCCAAGGGAATGGACAAACACACTTCATAAGGACAGCTGCACCCTATCTGAGCAGACACTGCTGCTGCCCGTGCAAGCTGTCCATTGACTCCTTGTCCATTCCGGTGCAGACCTCTGTTGGCAGCTGCTCCCCTTCTTGCAGGCACTGGGTACGTTGGCAGGTTCATCTGTCTTTAAATCTTTCAGACACAAAGGGAAGGAGAAAGGCTGCCAGCTGCTGACATGGGCAGATGTTCAGTGCAGTGGCAGCTGACTCTGCTGGCCTGTGGGTGTGACTCGGTGACAGGGGCTGGAGAGCAGACAGCTACAGGTAGCTGGGGAACCCTCAACTCCATGTTCCCGTGGTCCATTGGGGATCATTCCAGATACACAGAAATCCCAGATTCAGAGGGAACTTGGTGTGTGAAAACCCAATGCCCTGATTCAGGATTTTTCAATGGCTCCATTTCTAAATGTGCAGGAGGTTCCAAGCCAGAGAAGAGCCCATTGAATATGAGGGATGTGTTCCTAAACCCCCTTAGGTATATTTGCTTCAGGAAATTCAAACAGCAAATCCATGTTCAAATCTTTTATTCTCTGGCTTGATGGTGGATGCAGGAATTTCTTAGCACTGATCCCTGGACACACTCCCAACACTGGCTAAATAAGCTGCTTAATTTGGCTGAAGCCTGGAAATGAGCCCCACGCTGCATGAGGCTCAGGTGTTTTCTCTTATCCTCATAAAGAGTTCACTGAGAGATGACTTTTCCTGAACTCCTCCTGCCCCCCCAATTCCTGTTTTCCACCCCCCAGCAGGCTATTATTAAAGAATGACTAATCATACTGGTTTATAATCTGATGTTTCACCCATGACAACCGTTAAATCACCTGCCCAAGAATTGGGCTTAATGGACACTTCCATAAATATGGCAACTCAACTCTACTCTGTCTGTCAACACTGCTCCTCAGTGGTATGAATGTCATGAATTGAAGTACAAGGACATTTAGCTAGAGACACACAGAGAGCTAGGGATGAATTTCATGTATGAAATGCAGTGTGATTTCCATGCGTTAGCATACATTTCACTTTGAAAACAAGTTCCCCAAATCCTCACTGGGGGAGAGTAACAGGTGTGGGGTTACTTTCTACTCCACCAATGGTTTTCCAGGCACGGTCCATGGACCCTTCGGGATTTATACACTACGTGTTAGCTTTCAAAGGTATTTGGGTCTGCATTTGAACTTTTGTACGCGTCCACAAGTGAGAAAATGTTGAAAACTCCTGTACCAGAGAGTGAAATCCCAGTGAATGAAGACTGCCTAGACTAATCCCAGTGCCTACATCACTCTGAGTAACGGCTGCAGGTAGACATCACAGAATTTGGGGAATCAGCTAGCTATTAAGCCAAAGAAAGAGAAGGTACAAATCAAAAGGGATTCCCCAGACTTCTGTGAGCTGACAAAAGATTGAATGGGGGCCAAGAAGCTGCAATCTTTTCATCTTCTCAAGAAATCCAGATGAGCAATGTGATATTTTTAGTCCCCCGTTAACCTGAGAAATCATTTCTGAATGAATAGCCAGGGGGAAAGAAAAGGGTTTATATGCGTGTGCTAAAGTATAGTTCTATAAACTATATGTTTATAAACTATAGTTTAAGTAAAACTGTAACTCAATAACTACCAACTTTTAATTGTAATTCAGTTTTCTGAAACAAACTTTCATTTCATGCATTTCCATTGGAAGCCAGCTGCAGAACTGTTGGAATCTTTAAGGAAAGGGCAGGACTAACTTTACTATTTGATGGCTTTTGCTTTAGAAACTGTTTCCGAGTTTTTCCAAATACTCTTTATAATGATCTTGTGTAATGAATGCATTCTTCAGTGACCAGCTGGTCGATACTCTGCCCTGGTGACTGACTAGAAGCTGTTTCTAACAATTACATTCAGAATCATGCAAACAAAAAGTCTGCTACGCTTGTGCAAAGCTCCCCAAAAAGTCCTGAAACAACACAATTGCTGGTGTGTCTTTCAGTGAAGTGTAGAAATGATGGGAAAGGAAATAGATTATAGCAGCGTCTGTGTGTAATTTATACCCACCACCAGTTACAGCAGAATGGCTGAAGTGACTTGCACTTTCAGTTGGATGTTACTGCAAAACTAATATTTGCATTATTCATCATTTGTAACACCAACCCCTCTGGCCGAGATACAGTAACTGTGTTAGCTTGGAGCTTGTCAAATACGCAGAGAACACATCTATGGGGAGAACATGGTTTTCTATGAGAAGAAATAAAAACATATAGCATAATTGACCTCTCTGGATCCAAGTAACACTGGCCAGTCAAAGCATTCAGATTCCTTTGTAGGGATTCTTTGGAGTTCCAGTGTATCACTGGGAATATCTGGTAAGGGAAAGTTAATGGAGTCATTTTCTGATCAAATTAACACATATAAATCTGTAGTGACACTGCTCCACTCTATAATCCCAGAGGAAATAGTATAATTTAGGCTTCTAAGAATGGAGACAAGTTTTTTTTTTTAAAAGGTTGGGGGCGGGGGGAATAAAACACATTTATAAATAAAATCAATGCTAGACAGATAAATACAATGCTCATTTTTATCATGTATGTCCATTTTGTATAACCATGATATGATGGGCCATTCTCAGAAGTGGAGGGCCAGAGAGGGTGTTTGTGTGATGTTCATAAATGTAAAACCACAGACTGCACAAGCAGGCATGGGACTAACAGCCAAAAGATATCAATGGGGACAAGGGTTTAGTAGGATTCAAAGAGGGACTGGATGTTTATATGGAGAACTAGAAAAGCCAAATAAAGTAGTGGGGATTTTTTTTTAAAAAAAAATATGTTTTGGAGAGCTATTAACTTTCCTTATTTATACCAATAAATATGTATAACCAGTGGGTGACAGGGAGAAGGCCATCCTATACCTTTCTATTGAAGGGATTCTAAAATTTCAAAATGGAAACTCATGTAGTGTCCTGTTATTTTTTTCCTCTCAGGAAGAAATGTTCAAAACTCCTCAGATCTACCCAGTGCATTATGTCATCTCTCAACGACACTAAATTTCAACCTGCAGTGTTCATTCTCACCGGAATACCTGGACAGGAAAATATCTATGTCTGGATTTCTATCCCCTTCTGCTTGATGTATATTATTTCCATATTAGGAAATTCAGTCATTTTGTTCATTATAAAAACAGATCCAAATCTCCATGAGCCCATGTATATTCTCCTTTCCATATTGGCTGTCCTAGACATTGGCATATCGTTGTCCACCTTACCGACAATACTGGGCATATTCTGGTTCAACTCAAGGGAGATTAATTTTGATGCCTGTTTTGCCCAGGTGTACTTCATCCATGCGCTTACATTCACTGAATCATCTGTGCTCTTGTCCATGGCCTTTGACCGCTTTGTTGCAATTTGTAACCCATTGAGATATTCTTCTATTTTAACCCCACCCAGAACAGTGAAGATGGGACTACTCTGTGTGCTAAAAGGTGCTGTCCCACAATTTGCAAACCTCATTTTCCTGAAACAACACCTGTACTGTCATACAAACGTCCTCTCCCATTCCTACTGCCTCAACCAAGAGGTCATGAAGATGGCTTGTTCAGATACCAGAGCTCACAGCATCTACGGCATTTTTTTAACAGTAGCTTCCTTGGGGTTGGATGTCCTGCTTATCCTTCTGTCTTATATAATGATCCTCAGAACAGTGGTGAGCATCGCGTCCCACATGGAGCGTCTTAAGGCCCTCGAAACCTGCATCTCTCATGTCTGCGTTGTCCTGCTCTTCTATACTCCAGAGATTGGCCTGTCTGTGATACACAGATATGCGAAGAACACTTCTCCCTTGGTTCAGACTATCATGGGAAACATCTATTTGCTGGTCCCACCGATGATGAACCCAATCGTGTACAGTGTGAAGACCAAAAACATTCGAGTAAGAATAATCAGGGTGTTCATTAAATGTAGTGTTGGTTCATCATCTGGTACCAGTGCAGATAACAAGAGCAATAAAAACCAAAGATCACCTGTTCCTTCCTAGACTTTTACATCCAGAGGACATAAGAGACTGAACTCCCTCACCAGCTGCTAAGGGAGTGCAGCTCCTCAGGGAACAGCACCAAGGCAGGCATCAGCATTTACAAAGACTATGTGTTTATGTAGAGCCAGGGGACAGATGAGATGTTAACACATAAAGAATTGTTTCGGTGCTAGCTCAGAATTCAGGATTCCTGTGAACACAGTCAGTAGAGAGAAGGAAAGTGGCTGTTTTGTTCCATTGTTCGTGACCTGTCACTGTCCCATCACTCATTAAACATGTGGGAGCCATGACAAAAGCTGCAGAGATGGTTTGCATTCGCAGTCCTGGCCCTGCCTGACTACTCTGGCTGTTTTGTGACACATGGGACCGGCACTCACTGTGGAGAAGGAATATTCAAAAGACCCAACCACACACACTTTCTCTGTGCCCTGTCCCAGGGCCAGGGACCGAGTCATGTCAGAGAGAGGATTGAAGCAGAAGCCAAAGCGAAGACATTCAGGGACCTCCCCACCCATGGCCCATGGATGACTCTCCACAAAGCACACCTGCTGCCAACTCTACAATGCTGTCCCCAGGCAGAGCAGAGCTGTGTGTGAGTGAGGGTTGTATACACAGGAGTCCTGGCAAGAGTCTCAATCACAGATTTCCGCCCCATCCCTCTCATTCGTACTTCCACAGCCATTCAAAGAGTGAAACACTCCTAGCTCCTCAAGAGAGGCACAGCCAGCTCCTAGCCCAGCCCAGCCATTCAGTGGCCATTGGGGAGGTCTGTCAGAGACTGTCCCTTGGAGGGGGGGTAAAGGCCAGAGGGGTCAGTCAGCTCCTGCTCTATAGCATGGCCTTTACTGCTTCTGGGAATTTTAGAGCAGGCCAAGGCTAAGCAGAGGCAGTTACGGGGAGAGAGGAAGGTGGTCCCAGCTGAGGAATAGTTCATGCTTTGGAAATCCAGGCTACTGTTTCTTTAAGGGCCTGTGACCCAAGCCATGTAGTGCCCAGCAGGGCCTGGTTCCCTTTGCCAACCGCAGGAGCTGTGGGAGGCAGGGCCGGCTGTGTCCTCTCTCTGAACATGGGGCAAAGGACTCAGCTACCCAGGGGGGCAGGTGGAGAGGAGACATGGAAGCTGCAGCAAGACCCCAGCAAGAATGCAGGGGGTGGAGGGGTCCTCAGGAAAAGAGGAGGGCGGGGCGCAGGCTGGGCGATCCTGTGCTTTTGGGAACAAATATGGCGCCAAACAGCAGGATCTTGTTTCCAGTCTGCCAGGTTGAAAGTAAAGGACCTGAGAGGGAAGGGCAGGGTGCCTGCAGTCTACTTCAGGCCACAACGGGACACACTGGTACACCTTTCTGATGGGGCTTGGAGAGAGCGGGCTGTGCTTTTTGAAGCAGTTTCCAACAGGTAGAGATTAGCTCAGCCCCCCAGGCTCCTCTACACTCCACTGAGGCTGATTGGGAAAAGGTCAGAGAATTGAACCCCTGTAACCGGCTTCTTGCTGTTCCTGCTCCACAGAGTAAAAGGAGCAGCTTTTCACAGCAGAGAATCCAACTGGTCCAGCTGTAAGGCTGGTTCTGTGGCTTGGATACTGCATTGCGGGTCAAGCCCCAAGTTTACACACAGGGAGTCTGTGCCACACTTTGGAATTAAATGTGAGTTGCCTAAATCCTGGTCTCCTGCCTCATCCACAAGACCCTCCTTTCTTTCCCCAGACATAGGTAGGGAGAAGAAGATCACAATACAGTACTCAAAGAGATCAAAACTCATCTATTTTTGCACTCTTGTGCACACAGCTCTGTATGTTCCTATCACACTTCCAAATCTCCTGTCCTTTTGTTGAATTCTACTAATTTCCTAAGTAACAGAAGCTGGTGATCAACATTTCAATGACTTAATAATGGAGTTTAAGTAAAACATTGAATGATCAAACTCACTCAACTGTCATGTGTTACGGATTGAGAGCTGAATTTGTTATTAATTTTAAGTCTTTGCCCGGCCCAGGAGTGTGCCTGGGAATGTGAAGGACACAAAGCAGGACATGATCCCTGAGCACTTGAAACTGAAAATTGGGGCATTGTATCTGATATCTGATGCATTTAGCTGTGTCTGAACACAACGGGTCTGGAGTGGGATGGGACCTAGCATTGGTTACATACAGGGCTTTAATAATAAAACCTAGCTTTTATATGGCATGGGTTACTAGGGGATTGATAAATTAAGGAGTAATATGTGAGGACAGGATTAGCTGAATTCACTCATGAGTCCCGCAAACATGAAATTGCAGAACAACCAACTATGGAATGTAATCAATCGTTTAAATTTCTTTCTATACCACATGCCTGGGGTTAGCTAATGTGACACCAATTTTTTTAGGATTTCAGAGGCAATCCTGGGAATCACAGGCTGGTCAGTCTAACATGAATACCACACAAACTGGGTGAAACCATAGTAAATAACAGAGTTATTGGACATATTGATAAATACAAGTTTTTGAGAAAGTGTGGACATGCCTTTATAATCTACAAGAATTCTTCGAAGAGATCAACAAGCATGTGGGCAAGGTTGATGCAATGGATACACTATATTGAGATTTTTAGAAAGCCTTTGACAAGTTCCCTCACCAAGGGCTATTAGGCAAAGTAAGATGTCTTGAAAGGTCCTCCTCAAGATCAATAACAGGTTAAAATATAGGAAACAAAGGGTAGAAATAAATGGTCAGTTTTCAAAATTGGGAGAGATAAACAGTGGTGTCTCCCTGGGGTGTGTACTGGGACCATTACTGGGCAACATTTTCATAAAGGATCTGGAAAAGGGGGTAAACAGTGAGGTGGCAAAGTTTGCAGACAATACCAATCTATACAAGATAGTTAAGTTCAAATATTAGTTGTTACCCCCTCAACAAAGAGATGCCAGAGTCATCATGGAAAAGTCTTTGAAAACAGAAACATAGTAGGGAATTTCAATGAAAAATCTAAGAGAATGTAAAGAATCATAAAGAAATGGATAGATGATAATAGAGAAAATAACATAAGGCTTCTAAATGAACTGATGGTTCACCCAAGTGAATACTGCTTGAAGTTCATAGACTCAGAGGCTATGTCTACACTTGTTAATTTACGTCGACTTAGCTAAATCAACTTAACAAAGTCGACTTTAAGTCAACTTTATTAAGTCGATTTAGCATGTCCCCACTCAAAAATGAAGTCGAATTAAAGGGGATACTGCCAAATTGAGTTAGAGCATGCACACTGGATGCCTAAGTTGACTTGTAGGAGCTGGGTGCACCTGGGACAGGTCCATGATGGGGAGGGGGGGCACCCCTTGCCAAGTGCCAGGGGGCTCAGCATTTTTCCCATTGTACCCAATGGATACAATGGGGGCTGAGCTGGACAGGGACACTGGCAGGGCATAAGAGCAGGGTGGGCAGTGTTCTGTCCTGCCCTGTGGGGGGGCACTCCAGGCTCTGCCTGTGCCAGCCACCCTGGCAGGGAGGGCAGTAGGGGAGCCCTGAAACCCTTTAAGTCGACTTAAAGTCAACTTAGGGCTAATCTGTCTACACTGGCTAAATAAACTTAATAAAGTCGACTTAGCCAGTAAAGTCGACTTAAAACAAGGTTTAATAAAATCTACTTTAATTTTCCTTAAGTTGACTTAAGGTGCTGCTTAAGTCATCATAGAATCACAGTATCATAGAATAATAGGGATGGAAGGGATCTCACGAGGTCATCTAGTCCAACCCCCTGCTAAAAAGCAGGACCAATCCCACTAAATCACCCCAGCCAGGGTTTTGTCTAACCGGGCCTTAAAAATCTCCAAAGATGGAGATTCTACCACCTCCCTAGGTAACCCATTCCAATGCTTCACCACCCTCCTAGTGAGGATTTTTTTCCTAATATCCAACCTTGACCTCCCCAGCTGTAATTTGAAAACATTGCTCCTTGTTCTGTCCTCTGTTACCATCGAGAACAGCCTAGCTCCCTCCTCTTTGGAGCACCCGTTCAAGTAGTTGAAGGTTGCTATCACATCTCCCCTCAGTCTTCTCTTCTGTAGACTAAATAAGCCTAGTTCCTTCAGTCTCGCTTCATAAGTCATGTGCCCCAGCCCCCTAATCATTTTTATTGTCCTCTGGGGACTCTTTCTAATTTGTCCACATCCTTTCTGTAGTGGGGAGCCCAAAACTGGACACAGTATTCCAGATGCAGCCTGACCAGTGTCGAATAGAGGGGAATTATCACATCCCTCGATCTGCTGGCAATACTCCTACTGATGCAGCCTAATATGCCATTGGCCTTTCTGGCAACAAGGGCACACTGTTGACTCATATTCATCTTCCCGTCCACCATCACCCCCAGGTCCTTTTCTACAGCGCTGCTACTTAGCTGATCGGTCCCCAGCTTGTAGCAGTGCATGTGGATTTTTCCGTCCTAAGTGCAGGACTTTGCACTTGTCTTTGTTGAACCTCATGAGGTTTCTTTCAGCCCAGTGTTCCAATTTGTCCAAGTCTCCCTGGATCCTGTCCCTGCCCTCCAGAGTATCTACCATTCCCCCCAACTTGGTGTCATCCGCGAACTTACTAAGCACGCAGTCTATTCCATTATCAAGATCATTAATGAAGATGTTGAATAGAACCGGCCCTAGGACCAACCCCTGGGGCACTCCACTCGTTACCGGTTGCCAACCAGACATCGAGCCATTGATTCCTACTCGCTGAGCCCATTGATCTAACCAGTTTTCGATCCACCTTATGGTCCACTCGTCTAACCCATACTTCCTTATCTTGCCAACAAGAATGCTGTGGGAAACAGTATCAAAAGCCTTGCTAAAGTCAAGGTATACCACATCAACGGCTCTTCCCGCATCCACAAATCCAGTCATCTCATCATAGAAGGAAATCAGGTTGGTCAGGCACGATTTGCCCTTGGTGAATCCATGTTGACTGTTCCTGATCACTCTATTTTCCTCCAAGTGTTTCAGGATGGATTGCTTGAGGACCTGCTCCATGATTTTCCCAGAGATTGAGGTGAGGCTGACCAGTCTGTAGTTCCCCAGATCCTCCTTTTTTCCTTTCTTGAAGAGAGGTACTATATTTGCCTTTTTCCAATCCTCCGGGATCTCCCCCGTTTGCCACGAGTTCTCAAAGATAATAGCCAGGGGCTCTGCAATCACTTCCCCCAACTCCCTCAGCACCCTTGGATGCAGTTCATCCGGCCCCGTGGACTTAAGGAAAAGTCGACTTAAGGAAAATGTAGTGTGGATGAAGATTAAATGAAGTCGACTTAAGCAAGTTTAAGTTGATTTAATTTGTAAGTGTAGATGCACCCAGAGACTTTAAGGTCAGAAGGGACCAGGACAATCATCTAGTCTGACCTCCTGCAAAATGCAGGCCTCAAGACCTCACCATCCCACTCCAGCAATAGGACACTAACCTATCACTGAGTTATTTACCTCTTTAAATCATGATTTAAGGACTTTAAGATACAGAGAATTCACCGGTAGGTGAGCCATGCCCTGTGCTACAGAGGAAGGTGAAAAACCCCGAGAGCTCAGGCCAATCAGCCTTGGGGGAAAATTCTTTCCTGACTCCAAATATGGCGATCAGTTAAACCCTGAGCACGTGGGAAAGTCTCAGCAGCCAGTTACCCAAGAAACAATTATCTGTAATAACTCAGAACCCACCCCATGTACTCTCCCCTTTTGGGCCACTTGTATATCAACCACCCATAGCCAAATGTCAGCCAATTTCCAAAATAAGCTAATCATATCATTCCCTCCATAAATTTATCAAGCTCAGTTTTGAAAGCAGTTATGATTTTTGCCCCCAAAGCTCCCCTTGGAAGGCTATTCCAGAACTTTACTCCTCTAATGGTTAGAAACCTGCGTCTAATTTCAAGCCTATATTTCTTGATGGGTAGTTTATAACCATTTGTTCTGGTGTCCACACTGGTGCTGTACTCAAATAATTCCTCTCCCTCCCTGATATTAATCCCTGAGTGTCCCCTATACAAAAACCAGATAAATTTTGTTTGGAAGAAGTGATAGTGGGAGCGATACTAGGAAAAATAAAACTAGTACTTTCCTGCTTGGAAAAGAAATGACTAAGGGGGAATGTGACAGAGCTCTATGGAATCATGACTGGTGTGGAGAAAGTTCAAAAGAAATGGTTATTTAACCCTTCACGGGACAGAGGAACCCTGGGTCACCAATTAAATTAATAGGAAGCAGGTTTAAAACAGATAAAAGGAGGACCTTTTTCACAGAATATGCCATTTCTTTGGGCTTCCTTTTCTAAACAGGTGGCCAGGGGTTAAAGTAAGGGGGAACGCACCGGAACACAGTTCTGGGGCCCACAAATTCAAGGGACCAGAGTTCCGGGGCCCCTAAAAATAGAAAAATCTGGCGGAATGCATGTTCCGCCCTACCCTGGCTGTTGGCAGGTCCTACACCCCACCATTGTTAATCACAATACTTATTGTGTTATGCAGTTTGCTAGTTTGTGACAATAATTGCTGTAGACATAAATGCCATATAAAATTATAAATATTTTTATGGAGCGATACCTAATGCATGTGGTACTGAGAAGTGGTTGCAAATGCCTACCTGAGTTGGGGCCTGCACATTCATGGAGGGGGCCTGGACAACACAGGAAGAGGGGCTGGAGATTAGGAGGGTTCCGGGGCCCGTCAAATTATACTTTAACCACTGCAGCTGGCATACCTGTCACAGCAGAGGTCCAAGAAATGCTCAATATGGGAGGCCACTGAGGGACTGATGTTGACACTCGGATTGCATACCCGTGACTTAGGCTGCCTCGTTGAGCTAGAGGTGGGCTAGAAAACAGGATCCTCCCCCAATGAAGACATTTACTCAAACTAAAAATTTCTTTTTCATCCATTTTTGGGGCTGTGCTCTCATAGAAAGCTGATCATTTTTCACTGTGAATTCAGTTGCCATTGCACTGCTCATCTACAGCTATGTAGATCACCAAAGAGAAACTAGAGCATTTTCTTCTTCCTCTTCCTCATAACAGCAATGAAGGTTGCACTGAATGTGTCTATGGCTGGACTCTGGGCATGGAAAATTCCACATTGCCCACCCACTCTGGTTGGGGTTGTGTCTCACCAGCTACTCTAACCAGCCTTCTGTTCTCCATACACCCCCCACTTCCCCCGACTGGTAGAACAGCCTTTTCAGTAGATCCTGTAGGCAGTAGCTTCTGTGACAGGTCCTGGGAACACAGGTCCTGTGGTCCCAAAGACCTGGATAGGGTTCTAGAGAAATTGTAGATGTGTGCATGTGTAACCTTTGGGTGGGCCAAAATTCATTCAGTTGCCCTTCTCCAGTGCCCCACAGAAATCAATCCCAACCCCTATGGGGAAAGCAGCTGGAGACCCAGGATCCAGTCTGTACAGGCCTCACGGCGAAGCTTGCTCAGAGCTACACTCACACATTAAAATACTACTAAAAAACAAACTTAACAATGAACTTTATTAACTACTAACTAAATAAACCTTATCCTAAGAAAACAAACTACAATTAACCAAGAACAATCCCTTGCATGAAAGATACCCAAGAATCCCAAAGTCTGTGTGGAGTTCACCCAACTCTCAGCTACAGTCTCTGTTCCAGTCTGGAAGCTTGAGTGGCAAGAAATAGCTGTCCTCTTCTTTCTTTGCTGGGATCCTCTGTAGCATTCCATGCAGGCTCTCTCTTCTCCTCTGCAACCAGCCCTCAGTCCCATATGCATGTCTGCAAGGTCTGTCGCAAATGACTCCTTTACATGGAGAAAACATCTTGTTCACTCCTGGCTCAGCTCCTCTCCAGAACACTGAGCACATGGTCTCCTTTCAAGGCAGCTCCTGCCTGCTGTCTGCTCAGGCTGCTGCTCTCCAGTCATCTGACTGACAACATCACATCACACCAGCAGGGTACACTGTGGAGCATGCTCAAATTGCTACCACTCCCTGCTTCTGGAAGTTTCCAGTTGTGGGTCGCTAATCTGCCCAACAACAGTAACCCACCCTCAGCAGGTCTCTCAGAGATAGCCTTTTCAGGCATATGGGTTACACATGGCTTTGGGGGGGGTCCATGGATTCTGGGTCACCTTATTTATTGAGAAGAAAAGGGACCTGCCCCACTGGAATAATCTCACTGAAATTTTAAGATACGTAGCTTTCTTGAATTTTCCTTCCCCTCTCGGAAAAAACACAGGAAAGAGGCTGCTGGGGAGAAATCTGATCCTATGTAACCATCATTAGTTTCTGTTACTGTATTACAACTTTATAACATCTGTAACAACATCATTGGTACCACTTGGCCATCCTCGAGGGATCCCTGTTCCATCTCTGAGCTGTACACGTAACTCTGACAAGCCTGGATTCCAGGAATGCACCCTCTACCAGGGCCTCTGGTGCGGTTCAGTTTTGTGACATCATCACATCTCCTCTATAATTGCCTTCCTGCGGTTTGCCATTGACCATGACCTGGTTAAAGGTCGCAGACACTGAGCCAATCAGCTGAGGCCATGTGGCCAAGTGGGTCTTACAGAAATGGATAAACAGGCTTCATAAGGACAGCTGTATCCTGTCTGAGCATAGATTAGGTTATGGGCTACAACTTGTGCAAAGTTTTCCTAAAAGGCCTGAGACAACAGAACCACTGGTCTAGGTTTCGGTGAACCATAGCGACGAGGGGAAGAAAAAGGGTTATAATAGTGGCTGTATGTAGTTTACTCCCATAATTTGTTATATGACTATGGTGAAGGAACTTGCACACTCAACTGAATATTAGTGCAAAACTATTCTTTCTACTATTCACCATTTCAGACACCAATTCCTCTGCACCCCACTGAAGTAATGGTCAATGTTAGCCTGTGACTTTCCAAACATGTACAGAATCAGAAAACTCAATTACTTAGGGGGATTTTCTTTTTAAAAAAAAAGCTTGGAAGGGCTATAAAGCTTTCTGATTTAACATTATGAAATTTTCTGACCAGTGGATGTCAGGAGAAAACTATCCCTAGGAACAGGTTATTTCACAGCTATCTATTTCAGAGCTTCTTACATCTCCCTCTGAAGGATCTGGTCATATCCTCTGGATACTGAGCTAGATGGACAACAGATCAGATCCAGTCTGGCATTCACTATCTTCCTATAGCTGGTGTATATAAGAATGGCCGTACTGGGTCAGACTAAAGGTCTATTTAGTCAAGTATCCTGTTTTGACTGTGGGCAATGTCATGTGATCCAGAAGGAGTGAATAAAGCAGGTAATGGTCAAGTATAAATCAAGCACTATGTCTTTGCTGATCTTCCTGGAGCTCCTGGCAGTCTCTAGACATGAACTGAGACTAGAATGAAGTGTTGTTCAATATTATCTAGTCTCCTGTTATTTTTCCTTTCTGGAAGTAAAGTTTATAATTCTTCGGATCCACTCAGTGCATCATGTCAGCTGTCGATGACACCAAATTCCAATGTGCAGTGTTCCTCTTCAGTGGAATTCCTTCTCCCATGACTCAGAATGTCCTGGGTTACATGATTAGTAGGAGGGCCTAGCAATTGGGGATCACTGAGATTTGTGTATAACTTTGGGGATCCATGGATTCTGTTTCCCTGCTTTATTCCTCAGGGAAAATGAAAGAGAACTGCCCCCACTGGAATAATCTTGGACATGAGGAGGAGATGCTGTTACAAAAAGGTTACAGAACCCTGGCTACAACCTATAACTCAGGTCCTAAGATCCGTTGGGTTCAACAGGCACAAAACTGAGAAGCAAGGTAAAAGATAAAAGCAAAACAGTTTTATTGAAAAACAGACCAGAAAGCAAAGAAATAGAAAAGCACTAATGCTTATGCCCCTTCAGCAGATGGGAACCCCGGTTAAACAACTACGGGTGTGAAGCGTGGGGAGCAATGATTCATGGCGGTGAACATAGCAGTTGCCCCAATGACGAGGTTCCGATTTGGGAGGGGCTTAACCAGTATTTTATACCTTTGCTTGCTAAGTGGGTAAATGGCACGCACATCTGGTATTTTTCCCCAGTTTTCTAAGTGGGTAAAAGGCATGGTGTTTTTTACGTTTATTTACAACATTCCTTTGCTCTGGTCTTATCTTATTGTTTTACAGAATTTGCAAATTATGTCTGCTACTTAGTGGGACCAAGGTACGTCCTTGGTCAGTACCAGCTCTGCTTTGCTTATAAATAGAGTTAACTTTTGGTCAAGGCTAATTAATGGCGTCCACCACCCACTGAAGCTTATTGCATTACAAGCTCTTCCCTTGTGTGCTCCAGATGCTATGAGCTGTGCCTCAGGAATCCAGAGAATGTGTAAACCAGTCATTGTCTGGCTGTCTATGGAATGATACTGTCCTTATGAAGGAAGCCCTGTGTCATGGGAACAGTTTTTCTGCTACTGATGGCCTCTGTGACAAAAAAAATGTCCCCTAACAAACCCTCAGCACCTTCTTTTGTGAGTGTTCAGTTTGAACGGAGCCAGCAGCACAGATTCCTGTGATTTGATCTGACAGCTCGCACTATCTCCTATTTGTCTTAAATCCCAAACGTTTGGGATGCAGAGGCTGCCTGGGAATCTCAACTTAAAAACGTGTTTTAAAAATTGTTTTTTAAAGACATAAGCTGCAGAAAAGCCAGAACATATGAAGCAGGTGATTCCTAAAGTTTCTGAAATCACAGGCAAATGAAAAGGAATACCAAATTAGTGTTTTTAAGCTGTTTATTTTAAACCTACCCCATGATTCTAGAGATTATTTCTGAATGGGGTCGGCAAATCTGCAGGCCTACCCTAAAAGGTCTACTCTAATTAAGCCACAAAGCACTGGGTTCAGTCCCAGTATTTGCTGTTTTGCACAAACTCAATATAGTGACTATAATGGAGTTTTTGCATTAATGCCATTGAATATGGACATGCAAACTATGTCATCACAGAGTGAAAACTGGTAGCCTTGATCATATGTGTCTCAAATTTGCTCTTTGGAGTAATACCAATAGTTTTTGTGAAAGCATAAAAAAAAAAAAAAAAGAATGTGTCCTCTTTCCCACAATAAGTTCTTGCAAGCTGTAGATCAGCTACCTGATGTTCCAATATGACGGCCTTCACCTGCCACTGAACTGGGAAATATTTGCAGACTGTCTAGCCCTTGGAGACACTGAGGGGCTGACTCTGATCACGCTCAATATGACATGGATAACACAAATCACTTTCACTCCTGTCTTCTGTAAAGACAGCTAAATAAGAGCATCACACCACACTGACGTCAGCTTCTGATAACAGGAGCTTCAGTGTTTCCAACTGCATCTTGATTGGAGGCCCAGGTCTGAGAGCAGCCCATGTCTGGCTGGCTTTCTTTCTGTGGTCATTCTACCTGTTCTCTATCCTCAGGAATTTTAGCACTGATTGCAGCATGATTTGTATCTTTAAAGTTGAACAAACACAGTCGGCCAAGTTTGAGTGTCTGGTTTGGGGACCCCATCAGTGTTTCCGCTTCACCTATTTTGGGGGTGGGTTTTCATAGAGCAGTGAGTCTTACCCACTGTTCATTCCGTTCCCATGGGGCTGACAAGTGCAACTACCTGGATCCTGAAAAGAAACTGGAGGCTTTTCATCTGCCTCTTTCTCATAAAATAAATGAATCCTGCAGTGAGTGAGTGTATGGCTGTGTATGGAACAGTCTAAACCTTCCGCTAGGTCTGTGCCTCACCAGCTACTCTAACCAGCCTCCCCATCTCCTTGCATCGTCCTCCATCCTCTGCTGGGACCCTTTGAACAGGTACTTTGGGCAGTGGCTGGTGTGACAGGCCTTGGGAGCACATCTCCAATGAACCTGTGATCCCAGGCAACGGGAGGGGACCAGAGCAGTTGTGGAGGCAATGAAAACGACAACCCTGGATTCCAGGAACAGAGCCTGTGCCAGGGCTTGTACGGCAGCCCAGTTTGCTGACATCACCGCACATCCCCTGGGATTGGGCTTCCTGAAGATTTCCGTTGACCATGGCAGGGTTAAATCTGGTGCACACGGAACCAATCAGCTGAGGGACCCAGGTGTTCAAGTGCCCCCAAAGAAATGGACAAACGCACTTCATAAGGACAGCTGCACCCTGTCTGAGCAGACACTGCCCGTGCAAGCTCTCCGCTGACTCCTTTTCCATTCGGGTGCAGACCTCTGTTGGCAGCTGCTCCGCTTCTTGCAGGCACCGGGTACGTTGGAAGGTTTCTCTCTCTTTAAATCTTTCTAACACAAAGGGAAGGGGAAAGGCTGCCAGCTGCTGACATGGGCAGATGTTCTGTGCAGGGGCAGGTGACTCTGCTGGGCTGTGGGTGTGACTCAATGACAGGGGATGAAGAGCAGACAGCAGTAGGTAGCTGGGGAAGTGTCCATTCCATTTTCCCCTGGTCCATTGGGGGTGCTCCCAAATACACAGAAATCCCTGATTCAAAGGGAGATTGGGATGTGAAAACTCCAATGCCCAGAGTGTGAATTTTTTAGTTGTTCTTTTTCTAGAGGGACAGGATGCTCTGGCTGCAGAAAATCCCATGAAGTATCGGTGAGTATTTCCCAAACCACTTCAGGTTTATTTCCTCCTGATCATTTAATGAACGAATCCATGCTCCAAATTTTTAACTTCTGGCTGAATTGGGAATGCAGCAATTTCTCAAACCTGGCTGCTGCATCTCTGGACACACAGCACTGGCAGAACAAAGTGCGTAACTGGGCTGGAGCCTTGAAATAGGCTCCACCTCATGTGACATTCAGGTGTTGTCCCTTATCCTCAGTAAAGTATTCACTGAGAAATGGCTTTCCTGAGTTTTTTTTCCCCATTCCTGTTTTTTTTTTTCCTAGCAGTGTTCTATTAAGCTATGACTAGTCATACTGGTAATAACCAGTTATTTAATACAATACAGCCATAAAATCAACAGCCTGAGAATTGGGTTTAATAGACAAATTCATAATTATGGCAGCTCAGCTCGTGTCCATTACAACACTGCCCAGATGGTGTGTATTTTATGAATGAAGGACATGGACAGTTGGAGAGGGAAGAAGAGAGGAATGGATGAATTTCATGTGTAAAATGTAGTTTGAATTCTATGAATTGTCATGTATACAATTTTGAAAGACACTTCCCCAAATCCTCACTGGAGTGGAATAACAGATGCTGGGGATTACTCCGTACACAGCCAATGGTTTTCAGCCTGTGGAGCACAGACCCTTAGGGGATTGCAGATTATATGTTTGATTTCCAAAGGTATTTGCATCTGCTTTTGAAATTTTGTACGTATCCACAAATAAGAAAATGTGGAAACTCCCTGTACAAGAGAGTGAAAGGCCAGTGAATGAAAACTGCATATGCTGACCCCAGTGCCTGCAACACTCTGGGTAACGGCTGCAGACAGAGATCGCAGAACAAGGGGAACCAGCCATCTATTAAGTCAAAGCCAGAGAAGCTAAAAATCACAAGGGATTCTCCAGACTTCTGTTCTCTGAGAGGAGATTGAATGAGGGCCAAAAAGCTGCAATCTTTTTAGGTTCTCAAGAAATCCAGAAGACCAATGCAGCATTTTTAGTCCCTCTTTAACCTGAGAAATCATCTCTGAATGAATATCCGAGAGAAAAGAATGGGTTTACATGTGTGTGTGCTAAAGTATAGTTATATAAAAATATATTTTATGAGCTATAGTTCTATATATAATATAGTTCTTTAGTTCTATAAATCATAGAATCATAGAAACTGGAAGGGACTATGATAGATCATCGAGTCCAGTCCCCTGCTCTCATGGTAGGACCAAGTATCCTCTTAAACCATCCCTGTCAGGTGTTTGTCTGATCTGCTCTTAAAAACTTCCAATGATGGAGATTCCACAACCTGCCTGAGCAACTTATTCCAGTGGTTAATAACCCTGACAGTTAGGAATTTTTTCCCTAATGTCCAACCTAAACCTCCCTTGTACTTCAGTGAAGTGTGGAGATGATGTGAATGGAAAGGGAATATATTACTGACTGTATGTAATTTATACCATGACTGAAGTAACTTGCACACTCAGTTGGAGATTAATGCAAAACTAAAGTTTGTATTATTCATCATTTGGTAAACCAACCCTGCTCCTGTGGAGATTCAGTAATTGTCTGTGTTAGTTTAGAGCTCCCCAAATATGAACCCATTTATGGGAAGATGGCATCCTGAGAAGAGATACAAATCTTTAGTATGATTGACCTCCCTGGATCCAGGTAACACTGGCCAACCAAAGCATTCAGTTTCTCTTGTAGGCATTATTTTGAATTACAGTATATCACTGGGAGTATCTGACAAGTCCTTAATAAAATCCTTAATAGAGTTCTTTTCTGATCAAATTAACACACATAAATCTGGAGTGACAAGGTTGGACTCGACATTCCAGAACTCAGAACCTGGCCATAAGAATTAATCCCAGAGGAAGTGGCGTACTTCCAGCTCCTGGATATAGAGAAAATAAAACAAAATTAATAATGGGAATGAAACAAGTTTAGAAATAACATCAGCACTAGACAGATAAAAGCAATGACTGTTTTCATCATGTGGGTCCCAGGCATATAAACAAGGTACAATGGGCCACACTCAGAAGTGGAGGACTAGAGAGGTGTGAAGTCTACAACTGTAAAATCATATAGTGTTTGTTTGACATTCACAATTCTAAAGCCACGTATTGGTCCAGCAGGCTGTGGAACTCACAGCCAAAATCTATGAATGGGATTAAGTCTATATTTATATGGGAAACTACAGTTAGAAACTCCATATATGGTAGTGTGGATTTTTTTTAAGAAAAGGCTTCATAGGGCTATTAACCTTCCTCATGTAGACCATAAAATATGTGTAACCAGTGGGTGTCCAGGAGAAAATTATCTCACAGGTGTCTATGGCAGGGCTTCTTCTATCTTCCTCAAAAGCAGCTGGTCCCATCATTGGATACTGAGCCAGATGGACTACAGGTCTGTTCCAATCTGTCATTGTCTATCTTCCTATTGGTAATGTACATAAGAATATAAGATGGCCAGGCTGGGTTACCTAAACAGTCCATCTAGCCTGTATCACGTCTTCCTATTGTGGTCAATACCAGGGAATGAATAGAAAAGATAATCATCAAGTGTAAAATCCAAGGGCTGGTTTTTGTTGATCTCCTAGAGCTCTTGGACAGCTTTAGACTTCAACAGAGAGCAGAAAGCTGTATTGTTCAAAATCATATAGTGTCCTGTTATTTTCATTTCAGGAAGGAAATTTCAAAGCTCCTTGGACCTGTTCAATGCATTATGTCAGCTGTCAATGAGAGTAAATTTCAACCTGCAGTGTTCATTCTCACCGGAATACCGGGGCAGGAAAACATACAGGTCTGGATTTCTATCCCCTTCTGCCTAATATATGTTATTTCCATATTAGGAAATTCAGTCATTCTGTTCATTATAAAAACAGATCCAAACCTCCAAGAGCCCATGTACATTCTCCTTTCCATGTTGGCTGTCCTAGACCTTGGCATATCGATGTCCACCTTACCGACAATACTGGGCATATTCTGGTTTAACTCCAGGGAGATCAACCATGATGCCTGTTTTGCCCAGCTCTTCTTCATCCATTCACTTACATATACTGAATCCTCTGTGCTCCTGTCCATGGCCTTTGACCGCCTAATTGCAATTTGTAATCCATTGAGATATTCTTCTATATTAACCCCATCCAGAATAGCCAAAATTGGACTGCTGTCTCTGCTAAGAGGGGCTCTCCCACTAATTCCATCACTTATTTTCCTGAAACACTATCAATACTGTCATGCCAACATCCTCTACCATTCCTACTGCCTAAACCAAGAGGTTATGAAGATGGCCTGTTCAGATACCAGAGCTCACAGCATCTATAGCTTTTTTGGAACAATCTCTTCACTGGGGCTGGATGTTCTGCTCATCCTCTTATCTTACGTGATGATCTTCAAAACAGTGCTGAGCATCGCATCCCACATGGAGCGACTTAAAGCCCTGAACACCTGTGTCTCCCACGTCTGCGTCGTCCTGCTCTTCTATACGCCAGAGATTGGCCTGTCTGTGATACACAGATTTGCGAAGAACACTTCTCCATTTATTCAGACTATGATGGGAAACACTTATTTGCTGATCCCACCCCTGATGAACCCGATCGTGTACAGTGTGAAAACCAAACCCATTCGTGCGAGGATCATCAGGGTGTTCATTAAATGATGGGTCAGTTCATCATGTGACTCCTGTGCTGATGACATGGGAGATACAAATCACAGCCCACTGTCCTATCCTTGAAACTTACATCAAGAGGACAGGAGGGACTGATCTTCTTCACCAATTGATAAGGGAGGACAGCTTCCTGGGGGAACAGCACCAAGGCAAACAGCAGCATTTATAAAGACTCTGTGTTTGAGTAGATCCAGGGAACGGGTGGGATGTTAAGGTGTAAAGAGATATTTCAGTGTCAGCTCACACCTCACAATTCCTGTGGATACAGTTAGTACAGAGAAGGAAAGTGGATTTTTTGTCCCACTGTACATGATCTGTCATCGTCCCCTTTCTAGTTAAACATGTAAGGGCCATTACAAAAGATGCAGGGCTGGTTTCCAGTCGCAGTCCTGGCCCTTCCTGAGCACTCTGGCTTCTGTGTGATCCATGGGAGCGGCACCATGCCCTTCATCTGTGTCTTCATCCAGTGCCTGTGATGAAGGCCTAGTATACACTCAAAAACCTGCATTTATCCTTGAAGATCGACACAGTGGGATCGATTGAGTGGATAGGCTAGACCCACTCTGTTGATCTTGGAAGCACTCTGAAGTTAATGTCATTACTTCACCCCCTCAAGTGGAGTAAGGCTGCATCAACTGTAGAGTGCTGTAAGTCGACAGAGCCCAGTGAGGATGCCGCTGTAAGTAGACTTAACTATGTTGACGGGAGAGACGTATTCTGCGTTCCTCAGAATACATATCTGCCGTCAACTTAGCACCATAGTGTAGACCTGGCCTAAGTCTTGTCAGAGACAGGATTAAAGCAGAAGGCCCAAGAGAAGCCATTCAGGAAGGCTTCCCACCCTTCCCATGGATAGCTCTGCACACACCACACCTACCGTGCTGCCCTGAAGCAAAACAGATCTATGTGGGTGAGTGAGGGTTACACACAGAAGAGTCCTGGCAAGAGACTCAGACCCAGATTCCATCCTACCCCCCAGCTCCTACCCCAGCCCTGTCATTAAGTGGAGTCTTCAGGCTTCCTGGGACTTTTAGAGCTGACCCAGGCTGAGCAGAAGCAGCTATGGGGAGAGAGGAGGGTGGTCCTGACTTGAAATAGTTCATGCTTTCAGAAATCCAAGGTGATTTTCTTGAAGGACCTGTGACCAGGGTCTTGTAGCGTAGGTCAGGGTCTGGTTCCCCCGCTCCCTGCCACCTCACAGCAACAATGGGGGGCAGGGCCCGCTGCATTGTCTCTCAGTTCATTTGCGACAGCAGGGGAAGGATGGCTGCTGCCACTCAGCCCTGGAAGGAAGGGACTGGGAGACCAAAGGGGACAATTGGAGGGGAGCTATGGAAGTTTCAGGAAGACTGAATGGACACAGGCTCCAGGAAGGAGTTGGTGGGGCTGCCGAGGAAAAGAGGAGGGTGAGGCGGTGGCTAAGAGATCCTGTGATTTCAAGAACAAATATGACCCAAGACAGTGGAGTCTTCTTTTCAATGTGTCAGGGTGAGAATAAACGAACTGAGACGAAAAAGCAGGGTGCCTATATAGCGTACCTCAGGCCACAAAGGGCCACACTGAGATGGCACCTGCCAAAGTTGATAGCTTCAAAGAGCACAGTATGCTCTGGCCAATTTCCAACAGCCAAAGGTTAGCTCAGTGGCTAGGTTGGGTTCCTCTACACTCCACTGAGACTGCTGGGGAAAAGGTCAGAGAATAAAAATCCTGTAAATGTCTCCTGGCTATCCCTGCTCTCCTCAACACTGGGGGCAACTCTGGGCAGCAGAGAATCCAACCTGTCCAGCTGGAAGGCTGGTCCTGTTGCTTCGATACTTCATTGTGGCTCAAGCTCTAAGGTCACACAGGAAGTCTGTGCCACAGCTTGGAATTAAATGCGGGCTGCCTATATTGGTGCCCTGCCTTACCCACAAGACCCTCCTTTCTTTGCCCAGCCGCAGGATGGGAGCAGAAGGTCACAGCCTGGCACTAAATGAGATAAAAACTCATATAATTGTGTGCTCCTGTTGCACAAAGTTTTGTGTGTTCTTGTTACATGTAAAAATGACCCATCCTTTTGTTGAGTCCACATAATCTTCCAAGCAAAAGCAGCTGGTGGCCAGGATTTCCATGAGTTAATTATTCTGTGTTTAAGTAAAACACTGGATGATCAAACTCACTCAAATGTCATGGGTTCTAGGTATAGAGCAGAATGTATTATTATTATTAAGTTTTTGCCAGGTGGGTAGTGTTCCTGGGGATGGAAAGCAGGACATAATCCCTGGGCATTTATCGGCTAAAATAGGCACTTGGGTCTTGTGTCTGGCACATTTATGAGCACCAATACCATGCCCCAGCACAATGGGTCTTTACTGGGATTGGAGTCAGCAATGCAGGGATGTAATAATAAAAAAAGAGCTCTTACATAGCACGTGTCATTAGACCACTGATAAATTAAGCAGCAATGTCTGAGGAGAGGACTAGATAGTCACTCATGAGTCCCACAAACCTCAACTTGCAGAACTACTAACTGTGGAATGTAACCAATCATTTCAATGTGTAAAAGAAAGAGTAGCTATGAGACCCTTCACTCCACTTACCTATGGACAGCTTAAGTCAACTTAAGGAAACCCCAGTGTGGACGCAGAGTAAATCAAGTTGACTTAAGCCTGCTTAAGTTGACTTAATTTACTAGTGTAGATGCACCCAGGGGCAATTTCTATTTGCTGATCCCATCTCTGATTAACCCAATTGTGTACAGTGTGAAAACTACATGTATCTGTGTAAAGATAATCAGGGTGTTTGTCAAGTGAAGAGTCAGTTCATCACCATCTCCACAGAATCAAACCCCTGTAACTGGTTTCTTTCTATCCCCACTCTCCACAGATCAGAGGGCAGCTCTAGGGCAGAAGATAATCTGCTAGTCCTGCTGAAAGGCTGTCCTTTTTGGGGGGCACTGCTCTGTGACTAAGTGTTCAAGGTCACACAGGCAATCCATGGTAGCACTGGGAATTAAAATGAGAGATGTTTAAATCCTCCTCGCCATAAGACCCTCCTTTCTTTTCCCAACCACAGGATGGGAGCAGAAGGTTATAACCTGGAACTTAAAGAGATCATAACTTTTCTACTTTTTTGTGCTCCTGATGCATATAGCTGTGTGTGTTCTTGTCACATGTAACAATGTTCTTTCCTTTTGCTCAATCCTCATAATCCTTTAAGGAACAGCAACTCCCTTAGCTGGCATTTCCATGAGTTTATTATATCTAGTTTCAATAAAATATGAACAGATAAAGCTCATTTGATTGTCATTGGTCCTGGGTTTAGATACAAACCTATTATTATTTTTCATGTTTTCCTAGGGCAATGGGTGAAATTGCTGAACTACTAACTGTGGAATGTAACTTATCATTTAAATCATCTGTTGCACCAAATGACTGGGAGTTAGTTAATGTGACACCAATTTTTAAAGAGGTTCCAGAAGGATCCTGGCAATTTCAGTCAATAAGCCTAATTTTGGTAGCAGGCAAACTGGTTGAAAGTACAGTAAATATATATCCAACACATAGATAAAATGGTTTGTTGGGAAAGAGTCAACATGTATTTTTCTAAAGGGAAATTGTGCCTCACCAGTCTATTAGAATCTTTTAGAAGGTCAACAAACCCGGGCTATGTCTACACTTGTTAATTTACGTCGACTTTAGCTAAGTTGACTTAACAAAGTTGACTTTAAGTTGACTTTGTTAAGTCAATTTAGCATGTATACACCTAAATTTTAAGTCAACTTAGGGGGGAACTTACAAAGTAGACCTAGAGCGTCCACACTGGATGCCTAGGTCGACTTCTCGAGTCTAGGTGGACCTGGGAGAAGTCCACAGTGGCAGGGGGGGCACCCCTTGCCAAGTACCGAGGGCTCAGCCTGGGTACAATGGGGCAAAGAGGGACAGGAACACTGGCAGGGCATGCCATGCCATGCCATGTGGAAGGGCATGCCAGGATCCCCCTGTGCCACCCCCCCCAGCAGGGAGGGCAGTGGGGGAGAACTGGAGAGCCCTAAGTCGACTTAGAGTCGACTTAGGGCTACTCTGCATCCACACTGGCTTAAATCGACTTCAGAATGTCGAGTTAAGCCTAAAGTCGACTTTAAACTAGGTTTAACAAAGTCAACTTAATTTTCCTTAAGTCGACTTAAGCAGCTTGCTTAAGTCGACTTAAGGAAAGTGTAGTGTAGACCCAGAGTAAATTAAGTCGACTTAAACAAGCTTAAGTCGACTTAATTTACAAGTGTAGATGCACCCATGTGGACAAGGGTGAGCGGTAAATATAGTATATTTAGATTTTCAGAAAGCCTTGACAAAGTCCCTCACTCAAAGCTCTTAAGCAAATTAAATTATCATGCGATAAGAAAGATACTCCTCTCCTGGATCAGTAGCCGGATCAAAGTTAAGAAACAATTGGTTGGAATAAATGGCCAGTTTTCAGACTGGTAAAAGATAAAGAGTGGTGACCCCAGGAGTCTGCACTTGGATGAGAACTGTTCATCATGATAATAAAGGATCTGGGAAAAAGGGGTAAACTGAGATGTGGCAAAATTTTCATCTGACAGAAAACTCTTCAAGATAGCAAAGCCCAAAGCAAATTGTGAAGTGTTAGAAAAAGATCTCACAAAACTGGGCTACTGGACAATAAAATGGCAGAGTAAATTCAATGTTGATAAATGCAAAAAATAGGTGCACTGGAAAGCAGAATTCCAGCTATACATACAGAAGATGAGGTTTTAAATTGTTTTTACACCCAAGAAAAAGATCTTGGAATCACTGTGGATCGTTCTTTGAAAACATCTACTGAATGTGCAGCAGCAGTGACGGGATAACAGAATGTTGGGAATCATTAGGGAAAGGATCAATATTAAAACAGAAAATATTATGAGGCCACTATCGAAACTTTTCAACCACACATTCAATACTGCACTCAGTTCAGCGCATCCAATGTCAAAAATATGTATTTGAATTAGAAATTGTACAGAGAATTGGGATCGATAAGATTAGGGGTACAGACAAGTCATTGATGGCTGTTAGTCAAGCTAGTCAGAGAGGCAGCCCCATTCTCTGAGTGTCTCTGAATCTCTGACTGCCAGAAGCTGGGACTAGCTGACAGGGGATGGGTCAGTTGCCCTGTTCTGTTCACTCCCTCCAAAGCATTTGGCAGCAGCCACTGTCAACAAACAAGACTCTGGGCACGATGGACCACTGATCTGACCCACTGTGGCTGTTCTTCTGTTCTTATAATGTTCCATTGATGAATAGGTCGCTGCTGACAAGCCATTTGAAGAGGATTTGTCTGCTATAGAGTCAGCATAGGTGCTGCACCAGATGTCCAAGGGCTATTCAGTATGGGAGACTGATGGAAGTTGGTGTGGAAACCTTGGGTGTGGTCCAGTAACAGAAGAGACAGAGGTGGATGGTTTGAGTTAGAGCTGGGGTGGAAAACAGGATTCTCCTGCCCAGCTGGGGTTTCTGCCTCACCAGCTATTCTAACCAGCCTTCCCATCTCAGTCCAGCCCTGTCCATTTTATATATGGTCCTTCAGTAGATCGAGTGGGCAGTGCCTAGTGTGACAGGCCCTGTGATCACATCTCTGGTGAATCTGTGGTACTGGGTAACTGGAGAAGGTCCAAGAGCAGTTATGGAGGCCCAGAGATGGTTGGTAGAAAGGCATAGCAATTGGGGACCACTGAAATCTGTGTGTAACTTTGGGGATCCATGGATGCTGGGCTTCTGATTTATTCCTCAAGGAGAATGGAAGGGAACTGTCCCAGGGAATGATCGGAGGGAAATTTCCAGGTAGGAACTGTGTGGAATCTTACTTCCCTAGCCTGTATCCTGTGTTTGTATTGCAGAAAAGGGTGCTGCCATGGAGAAAACTGACCCTATATAATATTGTTAGACCCTTTAATTGTATTACATTGTTTAAATCTTGAACAACATCATTGCATCACTCTGCAGCCTCTGTGGGAGATCTGCTCTGAGTTGTACAAGACGAGTTGAGAAGCCTGGGTTGCAGGAACAGACCCTGCGGCAGGGTTTGCGCTGAGGTTCAGTTTTGTGGCATCACTGCACATCGCCTGGGATTAAGTAGGCTTAATCTCTTAATCCCTGCAGGTTGCCATTGGCAGTGTTGGGGTTTACACTGGCGCACACTGAAGCAATCAGCTGACTGTCCCAGGTGACCAACTGGCCAGCAAGGAAATATATAAATGCACTTCGTAAGAACAGCTTCACCCCTGTCTGAGCAAACTCTGGCTGCAGCCCGTGCACTGTCTTCACAGATAATCTTGTCCATTCGGGTGCAGACCTTTGTTGGCAGCTGCTCCCCTTCTCACAGGCACCAGGTACGTTAGCAGGTTTCTCTGTCTTTAAATCTTTCTAACCCAAAGGGAAGGGGAAAGGCTGCCAGCTGCTGACATGGGCAGATGTTCTCTGCAGCATCAGCTGACTGTGCTGAGCTGGTGTGTGACTCAGTGACAGGGGCTGGAGAGCAGGCAGTACTAGATAGCTGGGAACCCTTCACTCCATGTGCCCCTGGTCCATGGGAAATTATTCCTGATAAACAGAAATCCCAGATTCAAAGGCAGCTCGGAGAATGTGAAAACTGCTATGCTTCGAGTCAGGATTTCTCAATAGGTTCCATTTCTAGAGGGTCAGGGTGGTATGGACCTCAGCAGTCCACATAGGATATCAGTGAGTAGTTCACAAATCACCCAGGATTTATTTACTTGTGCAAATTTAATCAGCAAATCCTTGTTGAAAGCTTTTATTCTCTGGTTCGATGGTCAACGCAGGAACTCAGAGAGGTGTTGCTTTGTGGTAAGAGGCCACTTAACACACATGGAATAGTTCTGTTTCCTGTTTGGATGTGGGCTTCAGCATTTGTGCCCCATAGAAACTTCTCAAAGTTACAGCTTATCCTGCATCTCTTCCCACTCTCTGGTCTCTGAGGGCGAGATGTCAGCCTTGTCACTTTCCCTCTCCTGGGATTGAATCCCACCGTTCCCCCACCCTCAGACTGGATTCTTGGGTATAGCACAGGATTGGAAACCTGAACTTGCCCAGCTGGTCTGACTGGGTTCAGCCCCCGTGTGACTTCCCTTTTTTGAGTGTGTGACCTGCAGTGAGAAGAGTGATCAGCCAGCCTTTCTCAGCCAAATTATTATTTAATCTGAACTGTAGGAATAGAACATCAGAGGCGACAATCAAAGCTTTTCAAAGCAGCAGTCTGTAATAGTCTCTCAATCCCACCCTGTCTAATAGTCTCTCAATCCCACCCCCACCAAGAGAATCTGAGCACCTTCTGACTTCGCCTGCACTGTGTGTGTCTATCACTCTGATGAGCTTCTCCAGACCAGATCCCCAACTCTGGACACACTCCCAGGACTGACAAAATCAGCTGTGTAACTTGCTGGAGCTCAGAAGTAGGGTCTTCACAGTGTGAAGCTGAGCTGTTGTCTTTATCTGCCATAAAATGTTTAGTTAGTGATGGCTTTTCTTGAACTATTTTTCCCACCCTGCTTCTTTGCTAGCAGCCTGCTATTAAACTAAGGGAAGCTATTGACTGCAAATGATTCCCGACTTTTGTTTTCTGACAGGCGATTGAATGAGGGCCAAGAGGCTACAATCTTCTTCAGTTCTCTAGAAATCCAGATGACAGACACTACACTATTTGTCCCCATCCAAGATAACAAATTATCCCTGAAAGAAGATCAGAGGGGAAAGAGTGGGTTTACCCTTGTGTTCTAAAATATAATCCTGTAAAAAATTATGCCAAAACCTTTCACTGGAATACAATTATTACAAACCAAACTTTCATTCCATATATGTCTATTAAAAGCTAGCAGCAGAGTTGATGGAATCTGTACAGGAATAAGAGTTGGTAACTTTACTGCTGACCAACTTATGCTTTAGAAAGTATTTTGGAGGTATTCCATATCCTCTCTGCAAGGGGTTTGGGCTATTAACATTTGTTCACTGAACAGTTGTATAATAATGTCCCCAGGTAACTGACCAGAAGCTGTTTCTGACATTTACATGAAGAGTCATGCAGACAATAATTCGGATACACTTGGGCAAGACTTTCCTAAAAGTCCTAAATCAACAGAACAGTGCATCTGCGTTTTGGCAAGGAATAGGTGTGAGGCAAAGGAAAAGAGATTATAAGAGTGGCCCTATGTAACTTACGCCCTTCCCTTGTTACACAAGCAAGGCAGAATTTACTTGTACACTCAGCTGGATATTAATGCAAGACTAGTGTTTGCACCATTCTCCATTTGGAACACCAACCCCTCTTCTGGCTCACTGAGCAAACTTTCATAGGGAGAGTATGGTGGTCCAGAGAGGATAAAGAAAAGCCTGTAAGATATTCAACCTCCCTGGATCCACTCAAAACTAGTCAGGGAGAGCATTCCTCTTCTCCTGCAGGAGCGAGTCTTTATTAGGATTGAGACAGGGATTGGAGGTTTATATGGGCTTTTCTTTAAAAAAAAGCTAAGGAGGACTATAAAACTTCCTGATTTGCACTACAAATTAGTGTGTGTCAAAAGGAAAATTTCATTGGGAAGCAGGTAATCTCACAGCTGTCTATTGCAGGGCTTCGTCTACCTTCCTCTGAAGCTTGTAGTATTGGCCCCTGGAGAATAGGCTAGAAGGACTACAGATCAGATCCAATCAGGCAATGCCTATATTCCTCTTGGTGGTGTACATTAGAATACAAGAACAGATACATCAGCAATGGGCCTGCTAGGCTAATACCATTTCTTCCAACAGTGGCCAATGCCAGATGCTTTAGAGGGAATGAATAAAACAGGTAACCATCAAGTGTAAATCCAACTTTGTGTTTTTGCTGATATTTCTGGAACTCCTATAAGCCTCTTCACTTGCCCTGTAACCCCAATAATGTCTTGTTCCATATCATATCATGTCCTGTTATATTTTCTTTCAGGAAGTAAAGATCAAAGCTCCTCAGACACACATAGCCCATCATGTCAACTGTTAATGACACCAAATTCCAACATACAGTGTTCCTTCTCACCGGAATATTTGGGCAGGAAGATGTTCATGTCTGGATTTCTATCCCCTTCTGTTTCATTTATGTCATTTCATTATTAGGAAATGCACTCATTCTTTTCATTATAAAAACAGATCCAACCCTCCATGAGCCCATGTACATTTTCCTTTCCATGTTGGCCATCACAGATCTTGGCTTATTGATATCCACCATGCCGACGACACTGGGCATCTTCTTGTTTAGCTCTAGGGAGATCAGCCATGGTGCCTGTTTTGTCCAGATGTTCTTCATCCACTCATTTACATTCACTGAATCCTCTGTGCTCTTGTCGATGGCCTTTGACCGTGTTGTTGCAATCTGTAACCCATTGAGGTATGCTTCCATTTTAACTCCCCCGACAATAGCCAAGATGGGACTGTTATCTCTGCTAAAATCTGTGTTTCTAGTATTTCCATTCCCCATTCTCCTCAAACAGTACCGGTACTGTAAAGGCAACATCCTCTATCATTCTTACTGCCTGCACCAGGAGGTCATGACAAAGACTTGTTCGGATATCAGAGTCAACATCATCTATGGCTTCTTTGTAACAGTCTCTTCAATGGGGTTGGACTTGCTGCTCATCCTCCTATCTTATGTGGTGATCCTCAAAACAGTCCTGAGCCTCGCATCCCAGGCAGAGCGCCTCAAGGCCCTGAACACCTGTGTCTCCCACGTCTGCGTTGTTCTACTTTCCTTTATGCCAGTGATTTGCTTATCAGTGATATACAGATTTGTGAAGAGCTCTTCTCCCTTGGTTCAGAATATCCTGGGCAACATGTATTTGGTGATTTCACCCCTCATGAACCCAATTGTGTACAGCGTGAAAACCAAACCCATTCGTGCGAGGATCATCAGAGTGTTTGTCAACTGAGGGTCCGTTCATCACCCGGCTGGGGACACAGGAGATGACCTACTGATGGGTATCAACAGATTTTAGGAGAAGACATCGCACTGGGAGACTGGGACTGAGATAGGGTGCAGCATTTACAAAGTGACATGTTTGTGTAGAGCCAGGGGAATGTGGGATGTTCTCACATAAAGACCTGTATCGATATTATCTGAGACCAGAAATCCTCTTGATACAATCAATACAGATAAGAAACGTGGATATTTTGTCCCATTGTACAGGACCTGTCACTGTCCTGTCATTCATTAAACATCCAGGGGGAGCATTAAAAAAAAAAAAAAGCTGCAGACCTCTTGTTCATTTGCAGTCCTGGCCATTTCTGAGCACTCTCCTCTTCCAGAGGGGTACCATCAGAGATCCCAACCACATCAGCCACACCATCAGGAGAGCATTCACCTGCACATCCGCTGTGCTATCTAGCGCCAGCAATGCCCCTCTGCCATATACATTGGCCAAACTGGACTGTCCTTACACCAGAGAATAAATAGACTCAAATCAGACATCAGAAATGGCAACATCCATAAACCAGTAGGAGAACATTTCAGTCTCCCTGGACATTCAGTAGCAGACTTGAACGTTGCCATACTCCAACGGAAAAACAGACTTCAGTGTGAAACTGCAGAGCTGGAACTGATTTGCAAACTTGACACAATCTGACTAGGTTTGATTCTGCTAACACTTGCCTTCCTTCACCCTGGCATGTGTATATATACCTCTCAACTGTAGTTTCCACTTCATGCATCTGATGAAGTAGGTTGGAGCCCACCAAAGCTTATTCCTGAAGACATTTGTTAGTCTTTAAAATGCCACAGGACTCTTGTCGTTTCTCCTGTTCCATTATTCATCAGAGCGGCATCAGCGGTGGAGTCTAGTGGGGTCAGTCAACCCCTTAAGGCAGTGGTTTTCAAACTTTTTCCTTAAAACCTAGTTGAAAAAGATCATTTATGCCCCAAACCCAACAATTACATCTTTCAGCAATGCATTCCAGTCTTTCGGCCACTGCGCCAGGGGATGCTGCAAACTAGTACCTGAGGGTCTGCAATCCAGTTCTGGGTCCTGACCAGTAATTTGAAAACCACTGCTTTAAGGTTCCCAGAACTTTTCAAACTACCACTGACTTAGCAGAGGCCCCTACTGTGATGGAGGACGACCGTCCCAACTGGGGCATAGTTCATGCTTTGTGAAATCCCAGGCTACTGTTTCTTTAAGGGCCTTCAACTGGGAAATGGAAGTGAAGGGTAGGGCATGATTCCCTCACTCCCTGCCAGCCCACTGGAGCCATGGGAGGCAGGACTGGCTGCATTGAACATGGAGGACTCCAGCAGGGCAAGAACAGCTGTAGTCGCTAAGCCTGGGGGAGGGGCAAGTTACTATGCCAATGAGGGCACCAGGTAGAAAAGGGGTCAGGAAAGCTGCAGAAAGCCTGGAACCAACACAGAGCCCAGCGAGGAAAGTGAGGGATTCCTCTTTGAAAGAGCCTGTGTGGTGCAGAAGAAATAGAAACCCACAAAGGAAGATCTTGATTTCAGCCTTCCATGCTGAGAATAAGTCTTTGCAAAGAACTTAGAGGGAAGGGCAGGGGGATTGCAGGGTATGTCAGGCCTCAAGGAACATTGTGGAGTGGCACTCATCTGCACAGACTTTCCCAGGTGTGCTGTGCATTTGAGGCTGTAGCAAATAGACCAAGCTTAGCTCAGACCCCCGGCTGTTCTAAACTCCACTGAGGGCAGAGAAACATACCCCTGTAACTGGTTCCTTGCTATCCCAGCTCTCCACAGCGCAGGGGAGACTCTAGCCAGTCCATATGGAAGGCTGGTTCTGTGGTTTGTGAACTGTGCTGCAGCTCACGGTCCAAGGTCACAGACAGATTCTGTGCCAGAGCTCGGAATTAAACGCAAGTTGACTAAATCCTGGTGCCTTGCCTTACCCACAAACCCTTCCTTCCTTTTCCCAGCCAGAGGATGGAAGCAGAAGGTCACAACCTGGAACTTAAAGAGATCAAAGCTCATCTGGTTTTCCTCCCCAGTTCCACACAGCTGTGTGTGTTCCTGTCACATGTATAAATGCTCCATTTTTTTGGTAAAATCCTGCTAATCCCCTAACCAATATAAACTCATGGCTGGGATTTAGGCATATCTTAAATAAAATGCTGAACCATCAGGCTCACTCAGTTGTCATGGGTTTTGGGTTTCGATCAGAATTTATTATTATTTTTCAGTCTTTGCCAGGGCCAGGTGTGTGCCTGGGGAGGTGAAGAACAGAAAGCAGGACATGATCCCTGGGCATTTACTAGCTAAAATAGGCACATGAGTCTGGTATCTGGTGCCTTTAGCAAGACCAAAGTTTTGCTCCAGCTAGATCAGCCTGGAGTGGGATAGGACCCAGAGTTGGCTGTTCAGGGACTCCTCACACAGGGCTTACTAATGAATCATAGCTCTTATATAACTCATGTCATCAGGAAAAAGATAAATTGAGCAATAAGTCACTATGTCCAGATGGGAGTCACCAAAGAGTTCTGAAGGAATGCAAGCATGAAATTGCAGAACTACTAACTGATATGTAAGCAATCATGTAAATCGGATTCTGTACCAGATGACTGGAGAATAGCTAAGGTGGCTTTTCTTCTGTCTCTGGCTTTAGCAGTGCAGATCCACTCTAGCAAGTCAGCAAGACTCAATTTGCCCTGACAGTCTGAACTTCTCCTCTTGGTGAATTATTTCTTCCCTCCTGGGGGAAGATCTAAGACTAAAATCATCCAGGGTCCCTTTTCGGCTCTTCACACACTTTATGGCTCTCAGGGAATTTCCCTGGGCAATCTGAGAGTCTGCAGGGACTGGAGAGGGGAGTCTGCAGCATGGAGACTTGAACTGTTTAGTATTGTCAGAAACACCAAGCAATTAAAATAGGGAGCTAAGGATTTGTAGTAAATAGTTTAGACAAATATTTGTTTTTAAGATTCTTTTCTTTCTCTGATTCACTCCAGTTTTCCAATTCAGCACCTTTAGTGCCATGTTAAAAAGTGTAGCCAAAGCCTCTGCAGTGGGTGTGTTTGACACCAGAGATTTCACAAGAATAGGTCACACAGGGTTTAACACACTGTCCAAATTCTAATCTCACATTCTGCCTTCAAAAAAAACAACAAAAAACAGAGTCCTGTAGCATTTTTAAATAAATAAATCTGTTAGTCTTTAAAAGTGCCACAGGACTCTGTTTCTCTGCAATAGACTAACATGACTACCCCTCTGGACCAGGACTCTGTGCTTAAGTCAACTTAATTTACTCTGCGTCTACACTACACTTAAGTCGACTTAAGCAAGCTGCTTAAGTTGACTTAAGGAAAATAAAGTCGACTTTATTAAACCTATTTTTAATTCAACTTTAGGCTTAAGTTGACTTTTTAGAGTCGACTTAAGCCAGTGTAGACCTGGAGTAGCCCTAAGTTGACTTAGAGTCGACTTAGGGCTCTCCAGGACTCCCCCACTGCCCTCCCTGCTGGGTGGGGGGGGTGGCACAGGGGGAGCCTGGCTTGCCCCCCCATGCCCTGCCAGGGAACCTGTCCCCCTTTGCCCCATTGTACCCATGTACAATGGGGCAAAGGCTGAGCCCCCTGGCACTTGGCAAGGGGTGCCCCCCCTGCCACCGTGGACCTGCCCTAGGTACCCCTAGCCCCTTGAAGTCGACCTAGGCATCCAGTTTGGACTCTCTAAGTTGACTTTGTAATTTCCCCCCTAAGTTGACTTAAAATTTAGGTGTAGACATGCTAAGTTGACTTAGCTAAAGTCGACCTAAATTTACAAGTGTAGACATAGCCTATTTGTTTCTCTGCAATAGACTAACAGGGTGTGACGGGATGCACATCCATGCAGCTCTAGGGCATGACCTGTATAACTTTTCAGTTCAGTTTTGCAGTATAATTGTGTTATTTGATGCCAATTACGCTATACCAGGTTCCTTTGTGAATGCTCAGAATGTGTTCCACGTGGCTGCCATGGTGCCATGTTTCCTACAGCAATATGTATGTACAGATGTGAAGCATGATACAGGGTTCAGACTCTCAGGACTCTATCTAGCACAGTGGCTGAAGATTTACATGTCAAAGGAGATGCTAATACCCTCCCTGGCTCAGGTAGAAGTGAAGAGAATCACACAACAGGACAGTGAGGGGAGGGGCTGTCAGCAGTTTGTTAAAACAAAGACACAGAGACTGTGAGAAGAGAGAAGCTGCAGGCTTTCGGCCTGAGAAGACACCATCTTGCAACCAACTTCAAGCAAGATCGGGGCCCTGCCTGAGAACAGGCAGAGAATGGCTGTAAAACATCAAACAGCCGAACACCATGCGCATAATCTTGGACTCTGAGGTCAGTTTAGGTATAGATGTTAGAGTAGTATGCGGTTTATACCTTTTATTTGATAGTGGTCACTCCTGACTCATTTATAGTATGGTTCTGCCTTGATTGGCCATGTTCTCACTTGAAATCAGACTCTGATCAATAAACTAGTAGTTGTTTCACCTCAAGCTGTGTGGTCTTTAGAGGGCACGGGCGTGGGAGGCTGGGCACAATCCACTTCTTTGTTAAGTGGACGGACTTGAGACTAAGGCGATTGGAAGTGGGTCCCAATACCTGTAGGGAAGTGGCTCCCAGTATAGTGTCTGGGGCTGGGTGTGCTTGCTTGGGGACCAAAGCCTCTGTGGCTAGTGTATTTACACCCACTGCCTGGGACCAATTACACGCTGGTGGCTGGCGTGGACTGACTCAGGAGTGAGTGGTCACCCAGCAGAGCGGGGTGAATTGGGGTTCAGGAGCAGGGTTCAAGTGGTCATAGCAGCACACCAGACTGGATTTGGGGAGCAGCCTGTCACACACGGCTCCCCCTCCGGACCAGGACTCTGTTTCTCTGCAATAGACTAACACGGCTCCCTCTCTGGAGTTTTATTCTGCCTTCAGTGGCTCACTCCAGATTGACACCGATAACATTGAGAACAAAATCAGCTCTCCCGTGTTTTGAAAGTCCCAGGAGCCGTCATTTTCTCAGAAGGGCAGTCAACGTTCAACACTAAGAGTGAAATCTTGGTCCCCTGGTTATCACTGCCAAAAATGCCATTCAGAGGGAGGATTTCACCCCAGACCCACATTTAGGATTTAAATAAATGTCCTGATTTTCACCAGCCGTGAGCCTCCACCGACTCCAGCTGGGCGAGATCCTCCCCTCGGGTCTGTCCCTCCCCCTTTCCCCGCACATGTTGAGCTACTGCTGGGGTTCGCTTCACTCCTTTTAAGGCTGTGCAGGCTGCCCCCACTCTGGATCCCCACCTTTCACTGGTGCAGGCAGACCCAGACTTTACCCTGGGCTGTGTAGATATTCCCAGGAGCTGTCACTGTGTGGTGTGTCCAGCACCTGGAGTTGGTCCTGAGTGAGTGAGATCACTGTGTGGCAACACTAAGCTGAATGGGTTAGGGAGTAGGATGTACACAGACAGGTAGGCTGTACTGCTGAAATTACATTTTTTTCTTTCTGATTGTTCCTCTGAGGCCAGTGCTGGGAGCTTTCCTGGGGGGCCCGAATGTATCTGACCCGCTTTCAGGGCCTCTTTCCTCTGGTAAACCATGGAATTACAGCCTGACTGTCACAACATAAAGTCATTTTCTTTACGTGGTTGTTGACTGTTAATTACACAACTTCAGGTATTTCGCCAGTGGAAAGAACCATTAATTTTTGCTCCTCAGCTGGCTCCGTCTCCCATCAGGTCTGATACCAGCTACAATCTCCTTCTGCATCCCAGGCGGCCCTGATTCCATCGTATGCTGAACGCCACGGTCTTCTCCATGCTTTCCAGTCAGTCATGGCTCCCACAACCACCAAACCATGCCATGTGCCCCACAACTCTTCCTCTTCAGAGGTAAGAGGCCCCCATCTCCCTTGTTCTTTAGGCTGAGGTGGGGGGATCAGTGACAGAGTCTATCCTGTGATGAACATCAAACACAGAGGAGCAAATGAAGAGTGCATTTATTTCCAAACAGAATTTGTCTAAATTCAATTTCCTGCCATTGGATGGTGTTATGGCTTTCCATGACAGCCTCAGAAGTCTGTTATTCAATAATTGTTTTCTATGTGGGTATTTGTAAACTGTTATCCAGTCACCCCTTAACCATCTCCGTTACACTCACTAGATTGAGCTCTTTGAGGCTAACACTGTAAAACAGGATTTCTAATCTTCAAACCTTTTTGTGGCTCTTCTCTGATCCATCTTCAGTTTATCAACATCCGCCCTTAATTGTGAATACCAGAACCGGGCACATTATTCCAGCAGCAGTTGCACCAGTGCCAAAGGAAGAGGTAAAATATTTTCTCTATCTCTTCTTGGCTATATCTACACTTGGCTAAATAAGTCGACTTTGCTAAGTCGATTTAGCATGTCTACACTATAAAATTAAGTTGACTTAAAGCGGACCTTGCCAAATCGACTTAGAGCATCCACATTGGATGCCTAAGTCAATTTCTAGGGGCTAGGTGGACCTGGGACTGGTCCACAGTGGCAGGGGGGCACCCCTTGCCAAGTGCCAGGGGGCTCAGTATTTGCCCCATTGTACCTGGGTACAATGGGGGCTGAGATGGACAGGGATTCTGGCAGGGCATAGGAGCGGGGAGGGCAGGGCGCTATCCTGCCCTGTGGGGGGGCACGCCAGGCTCTGGCTGTGCCAGCCACCCTGGCAGGGAGGGCAGTGGGGGAGGCCTGGGGGCCCTTTAAGGTAACTTAAAGTTGATTTAGGGCTAATCCATGTCTACACTGGCTAAATCGACTTAATAAAGTTGACTTAAAACTAGGTTTAATAAAGTCTACTTTAAATTTCCTTAAGTCAACTTAAGGAGCAGTTTAAGTCAATTTAAAAAAAATTGTAGTATACACAGATTAAATTAATTTGACTTAAGCAGGCTTAAATCGACTTAATTTGTAAGTGTAGATGCACCCAGAATGCATCCATTCTAGCCACTGACTTCTTCTGTCTAATTGGACAATCCACTCCAACCCTCTCTGTCTGTGTGCTGTACCTTTCAGTATGGCTTACTGTAGTACTATACATCCAGGACAAAGGAATGCAGGAAGACTTTATCCTGGGAAGCGATGACTCTGAAAAAATTCGGGGGTCATGGTGGATAATCAGCTGAACATGAGCTCCCAGTGCGAAGCTGTGCAAAAATCCTAATGTGTTATAGAACCATAGAATCATAGGGTTGGAAGGGACCTCACGAGGTCATCTAGTCCAACCCCCTGCTAAAAAGCAGGACCTCATAAGTCATGTGCCCCAGCCCCCTAATAATTTTTGTTGCCCTCCGCTGGACTCTTTCTAATTTTTCCACATCGTTTCTGTAGCGAGGAGCCCAAAACTGGACACAGTATTCCAGATGCGGCCTGACCAGTGTCGAATAGAGGGGAATTATCACATCCCTCGATCTGCTGGCAATACTCCTACTGATGCAGCCTAATATGCCATTGGCCTTCTTGGCAACAAGGGCACACTGTTGGCTCATATTCATCTTCCCATCCACCATAACCCCCAGGTCCTTTTCTACAGCGTGGCTACTTAGCCGATCGGTCCCCAGCCTGTAGCAGTGCATGGGATTTTTCCGTCCTAAGTGCAGGACTTTGCACTTGTCTTTGTTGAACCTCATGAGCTTTCTTTCGGCCCAGTGTTCCAATTTGTGCAAGTCTCCCTGGATCCTGTCCCTGCCCTCCAGAGTATCTACCATTCCTCCCAACTTGGTGTCATCCGCAAACTTACTAAGCATGCAGTCTATTCCATCATCAAGATCATTAATGAAGATGTTGAATAGAACCAGCCCCAGGACCGACCCCTGGGGCACTCCACTGTTACCGGTTGCCAACTAGACATTGACCCATTGATTCCTACCCACTGATCCCGTTGATCTAACCAGTTTTCTGTCCACCTTACGGTCCACTCGTCTAACCCATACTTCCTTAACTTGCCGACGAGAATGCTGTGGGAAACCATATTAAAAGCCTTGCTAAAGTCAAGGTATACCACATCAATGGCTCTTCCCGCATCCACAAATCCAGTCATCTCATCATAGAAGGAAATCAGGTTGGTCAGGCACGATTTGCCCTTGGTGAATCCATGTTGACTGTTCCTGATCACTCTATTTTTCCTCCAAGTGTTTCAGGATGTATTCCTTGAGGACCTGCTCCATTATTTTCCCAGGGATTGAGGTGAGGCTGACCGGTCTGTAGTTCCCCGGATCCTCCTTTTTCCCTTTCTTAAAGATAGGTACTATATTTGCCTTTTTCCAATCCTCCGGGACCACCTGCGTTCGCCACGAGTTCTCAAAGATAATGGCCAGCGGCTCTGCAATCACTTCCCCCAACTCCCTCAGCACCCTTGGATGCAGTTCATCCGGCCCCATGGACTTGTGCACATCCAATTTCATTAAGTGTTCCCTAACCTGACTTTCCACCACCGAGGGCCGCTCTTCTCTCCATGTGTTGTGGGATGTATAAACAGGGAGGTCTTGAGGATGAGTAAAGAGGTCATTTAATAACAGTATTTGGCCCTGGAGCGACCATTGCTGTAATTCTGTGTCCACTTCTGGCAGTTCAAGAAGGATGGTAATCCATCGGAGAGTGGTCAGACAAAAGCCAAGAGAATGATGGAAGGATGAGAAAATGGGCCTTATAGACATAGACTGTAGATGCTCAACCTAGTTAGCTGAACAAAGGGAAGGCTAAGGGGTGAGCTGATCAGAGGAGCAAGTCCCTACACTAGGAAATGTTTAACAATGGTCCCTTCAGTCTAGCAGAGAAATGTAGAACATGACCCATTGGCTGGAAATTGAAAATAAATATGAACAGGGAGAGTAGTGAGAACAATTTATGAAGGATTGTGGTCTTCAGAGCTATGGTTTTTTTGAATTTCCGCAGTGGTGTAAATAGCACTTCCCTTCTGCACAGGCTGCTGTATTGTGAATAGGGTAAAGGCTGTGAACAGCTCTCATGCTATGAAAATTGGCGCCAGAGATAAGGGCCTTAGATTCCAGCTCTGTGTGCCTTCTCAGGCTAATTTGGGCCATTAGGTGGAGAACCTTATGTCTGTCCAACACACCTTCCTGTTGAGGACTGTCGTTAGCACCATCATCTTTTATGAAGGGTTCTGGGCTCCCCCTACCACTCTGCCTCCAGAAGAGGAATCAGGATGTGCTGTAAGAGAGCAAAGGAGGATCTGGAGTGTGTCGGCTGTCTGAACACAGCCCCCATGGGCTGCCCCTGTATCTGATCCTGACCCCCCACCCACTGCAGGAACAATGAGAGCCTTTATAGTGGTGGAGTCAAACCTGAGAGCCTGGATCCAAATAACCAGCAGTACAAAGTGTAGGGGTAGCTGGATCTGGGGTGGGGAGTGGTGGTGGTTTGGGCCCAATACGGAGTTAGCAGCAAGTGTTTGGAGCTCACCTTGAATCATGCCAATGTCTGATAGGAATGTGCATGTCTTTGCTTCCCCTGCTGGGTATCTGAGCCACGAAGGGGCAGGCTGGGCTGGAACCTGTCTGCAGGGACATGGCCAGGTGCTCTGTGTCCTTTGAAGCTGTAAAAAATAGCAGAGAATTTCAGCACTAATTGCAATATGGTTTGAATCATTAAAGCTGAACAAACACAGCTGGCCAAGTTTGAACGCGTGGTTTTGGGGTGACATCAGTGAATGCCGCAATCACTCAGCCCGGGGTTCTAATACCCTCAAATTTGCTCTGCCTGCTTCTCCATCAGGCCATCAGGAAAGGAATCTGCCTTTACGCCAGCCAGACTAAAATGATTAGAGGGGTGTGGTCTAATAACAGGAGTGACAGCAGCTCATGGTCTGAGCTAGAGCCAGGCTGGAAACCAGAGGATTTTCCCTCACAGGTGATTTTGACCCAAACTAAAATGTTCCCTTTTCATCGATGTTCAGGGTGGGTTTCGAAGATAAGTGATCTTTATTCACTGAGAATTCATTTGCCATTGAGCTGCCAGGTGCAACTTGCTCTGTCCATAAAACAAACTGGGGGCTTTTCATCTGCCTCTTTCTCCTGAGATAAATGAATCCTGCACCAGGTGACTGTACGGCTGCACTCTGCGTATGGAAATGTCTAAATCTCCCTCAAGCTATGTGCCTCACCAGCTACTCTAACCAGCCTTGCCATCTGCTTGCATCTCCTCCATCCCCTGCAAGGGCCCCTTCAACAGATCCTGTCAGCTGTGGCTACTGTGATGGGCCTAGAGAGCACATCTCTGATGTAGCTGTGATCCCAGGGAGCAGGAGGTTATTGGAGCAATGGTGCAGGCACAGAAAATTACCGCCCTGGATTCCAGGAACAGAGTCTGCAGCAGGGCTTGTGTTAAAGTCCAGTTTGGTGGCATCACTGCATGTCCCCTGGGATTGGGCTTCCTGCACTTGGCCATTGGCCTTGATGGGGTTAAATATGACACACACTGAACAATCAGCTGAGGTCCCAGGTGCCCAAGTGGCCCCCAAGGAAATGGACAAACACACTTCATAAGGACAGCTGGACCCTGTCTGAGCAGATACTGCCTGCTGTCCATGAAAGCTCTCCACTGACTCTTTGTCCGTTCAGGTGCAGCTGCTCCCCTTCTCTCAGGCACTGGGTACGTTGGCAGGTTTCTCTGTCTTTAAATCTTTCTAACACAAAGTGAAGGGGAAAGGCTGCCAGCTGCTGACATGGGCAGATGTTCTGTGCAGCGGCAGCTGACTCTGCTGGGCTGTGGGTGTGAGTCAGTGACGGGCTGGAGAGCAGGCAGCACTACGTAGCTGGGGAACCTTCTTCTTCATGTGCCCTTGGTCTGTAGCAGATCCTTGTCGAGAGACACAAATCCCAGATTGAAAGTGAGTTTGTGGTGGGAAAACACTAATGCCCCGAAGTCAGGATTTCTCAGTGGGTCCCATTTCCAGAGGGGCAGGGTGCTCTGACTGGAGAAGACCCCATGGAATATCACTTCCCCAATCACCTCAAGTTTATTTGCTCCTGCTAATTTGCTCCTGATAATCAGCAAATCTGTGTTTAAAATTTTGTTCTCTAGCTCGATTGGGAGCACAGGAATTTCTCAGCCCCATCTGCCTCACTTCTAGACACACACCCAGCATTGACCAAAAATACCCAGTGTAACTTGAATGGAGTCTGGAAATGGGCTCCATACATCATGACCCTGACCTATGGCTTCTTATCATCAATGAAGGGTTCACTAATTTTCCTGTGTTTCCAGAGTTTTTTCCTGATTCTTTCCCTCCCCATCGCCATGCCTGTGTTTTGTTTTTCCAGCAGCCTGATATTAAACTATGATTAGTCATACTGATAATAACCCAATATTTATCCAAATACAGCCATAAAATCAACAACATAATTGGTTTCAACTGACGCATTCATAATTATGGCAACTCAGCTCAACATCTGTCACTCACTGCCCAGAGTGGTGTGTATTTTAAGAATAAAGGACAGGGACGGTGGGAGAGGGAGACAGAGAGGAATGGATGATGTGTACAATGCAATTTGATTTCTATGAATTCTCTTGCATTTCACTTTGAAAACCACTTTCCCAAATCCTCATTCTAGTAGAAAACACTTGCTGGGGTTACTCGGTACTCCATTAATGGCTTTCAGCCTGTGGTCCATGGACCCTTAGTAGTTTGCAGTCTATGTGCTAGATTTCCAAAGCTATTTGCATCTCCTTTTGAAATTTTGTACATGTCCACAAATGAGAAAATGTTGAAAACCCCTGTACGAAAGAGTGAAATCCCAGTGAATGAAAACTGTCTATGCTGATCCCAGTGTCTCCGTCACTCTGAGTAAAGGCTGTAGATAGACATCACAGAACCTGGGGAACCAGCTAGTTATTAGCCAAAGCCAGAGAAGTGACCAGGTACAAGGGATTCCCCAGACTTCTGTTTGCTGACAGGAGATCAAATGAGGGCCAGGAAGTTGCAATGTTTTCAAGTTCTCAAGAAATCTTGATGAGCAATGCAACATTTTTACACCCTCTTTAACCTGAGAAATCATCTCTGAATGAATATAAAGGGGAAAGAATGGGTTTACGTGTGTGTGCTAAAGTATAGCTCTATGAAAGTATATTTTTATAAACTATAGTTCTATATAAAAGTGTAGGTCCATAGTTCTATAAATGCCAAACTTTTCATTGGAATAGCATTATTATCAAGGAAATTTTCAGTCCATGCATGGGCAGCGGCATATTTGTTAGAATCTCTAGAGGGAAGAGTTGGGAAAACTTTACTAACTAATGACTTTTGTTTTAGAAAGTATTTCAGAGGTTTTCCAAATACTCTTTAAAACAGCTTGTGTTATTTATTCTTTCTTCAGTGAGCAGCTGATCGATACTGTGTCCTGTCAACTGAGTAGAAGCTGTTTCTAACACTTACATTCAGAATTGTGCACATAATTATGCCTGCTGTGCTTGAACAAGACTATCCCAAAAATCATGACGCAACAGAATTTATGGTGTAGGTTTCAGTGAAGCGAAGAGATGATGTGAATGGAAAGGGAATATAACGGTGGCTGAATGTATTTTATACCCACTACTAGTAACAAATAACATGGCTATAGTAACTTGTACATTCAGCTGGATATTAATGCAAAACTATTGTTTGCATTATTCATCATTTGAGACACCAGCCTCTCTCCTGCAGAGATGCAGTAATTGTCTGTGTTAGGCTGGAGCTTGTCAAATACCTACAGAACTCATCTATGGGGAGAAGGTGGCATTGTGTGAAAATAAATAAAAAGCTGTAGCATGATTGGCCTCTTTGGATACAGGTAACCCTGTCCAATCAAAGCATTCCACTTCTTTTGTAGGGGTTCTTTGGAGTTACAGTATATCAGGGGAATATCTGGTAAGTGAAAGTTAATACAGTCCCTTTCTGATCAAATTTGCACATATAAATCTGGAGTAACACAGTTGCACTCAATCCAGAACTCAAAACCTTGCCCGAAAAGTTTATGCCAGAGGCAGTGCTATAATTTGGACTCCTGGGAGTAGAGAATTTTTTTTTTAAAAGCAATGGAACAAACTTATAAATAACGTAAGTGCTAGACAGATAAATACAATGACTATTTTATCATGTGCGTCTCATAGATCAGTGTTTCCCAAACTAATTTGGCCATGGAAAACTTTTGGGCTTGGAATATATTGATGGAAGACATACTTACTGGATGGGAAAGGGGAGGCACCTTTCATTCCGAAAAATCGACTCACTTATTTCTCAGAATTTGATTTAAAAGAGTTAGGTTGGGGGAAGGGGTGAGCTTTTATTTTACAAAGACGGAAAAATATCACTAACATCACTATTTATTTATTTATTTATTTATTTATTTATTTATTTATTTATTTATACGGAAAACCTATTCACATGACACGGAACAACAATGTTCGGTGGAACAGAGTTTGGGAAACACTGCCATAGATATAATCATGATATAAAGGGCACACTCAGAAGTGGAGGGCCAGAGAGGGTGTTGGTGTGATGTTCATAACTATAAAACCACACAACGCTTAACCAAGCTGTGGGAATCAGAGCCAAAAGATATCAGTGTGGACAAGGGTTTTGTAGGTTGCAAAAAGGGACTGGATGTTTATAATAGGGAAAGTGAAAATCCAATTATAGTAGTGGGGATTTTTAAAAAAGGCTTTAGAGTGCTATTGAACTTCCTTATTCATACCATAAAATATGTCTAACCAGTGGGTGTCAAGGAGAAGATTATCTGATAGCAGTCTATTGCAGGGCTGCTTTTTCTACTTTCATCTGAAGCATCTGGCCCTGGCCACTGGATAGTGGGCTAGATGGACTACGGTTTCTTCCAGGTTGGCAGTGCCTATCTTCCTGTCGGCAATGTACGTAAGAATACAGGAACAGTCACACTGTTTACAGCAATGGTCCAGATAGCAGCATCATGTCTTCTGGTTGTGGTCAATACCAGGTGCTTCATAGGTAATGAATAGAAAAGGTAATCATCAATTGTAAATCCAAGACACTGTTTTTCCTGAACTTTCAGAGCTCCTGGAAGTCTGTAGGCTAGAAATGAGAACAGAATGCTGTTTTGTTTAAAATATATAGTGTCCTGTTATTTTTCCTTTCAGGAAGGGAAGTTCCAAACTCCTCGGACCTGCCCAGTGCATTATGTCAGCTGTCAATGACAGTAAATTTCAACCTGCAGTGTTTATTCTCACCGGAATACCTGGGCAGGAAAACAGCCATGTCTGGATTTCTATCCCCTTCTGCTTAATGTATGTTGGCTCCATATTAGGAAATTCAGTCATTCTGTTCATTATAAAAACAGATCCAAATCTCCATGAACCCATGTACATTTTCCTGTCCATGTTGGCTGTCACAGACCTTGGCATATCGATGTCCACCCTACCGACACTATTGGGCATATTCTGGTTTAACTCTAGGGAGATAAGTTTTAATGCCTGTTTTGCCCAGCTGTTCTTCATCCATGGACTTACATTCACTGAATCCTCTGTGCTCTTGTCCATGGCCTTTGATCGCTTAGTTGCTATTTGTAATCCGCTAAGATATGATTCCATCTTAACCCCGTCCAGAATAGCCAAAATGGGACTGGTGTCTCTGCTAAGAGGGATGGGTGTTATATTCCCACTACCCATTGTCCTGAAACATTTCTGGTACTGTCATGCCAACGTCCTCTCCCATTCCTACTGCCTAAACCAGGAGGTCATGAAGATGGCTTGTTCCGATATTAGAGCCCACAGCATCTACAGCTTTTCTGCAACACTTGCTTCACTGGGGTTGGATGTCCTGCTCATCCTTTTATCTTATATAATAATCCTCAAAACAGTGTTGAGCATTGCATCCCACATGGAGCGTCTCAAGGCCCTGAACACTTGTGTCTCCCACATCTGTGTCGTCCTCCTCTTCTACACACCAGAGCTTGGCTTGTCTGTGATACACAGATTTGTTAAGAACACTTCTCCCTTGGTTCAGACTATCATGGGAAACATCTATTTGCTGGTCCCACCCCTGGTGAACCCAATCGTGTACACTGTGAAAACCAAACCCATTCGTGCACGGATAATCAGGGTTTTCGTGAAATGAAGAGTCAGTTCATCATCTGGCTCCAGTGCTGATGACATGAGACTTAAAAATCACAGGCCTCCTGTTCCATCCAAGATGCTTACATCGAGAGGACATGAGTGACTGATCTCCCTCACCAGCTGCCAAGGGAGAACAGCTCTTTGGGGGAACAGGACGAAGGCAGGCATCAGCTTTTACAAACACTGTGTGTTTCTGTAGAGCCAGGGGAAGGGTGGGATGTTAACATGTAAAAGCTGTCTTCATGTCAGCGCAGACTTCACAATTCCTGTGGATAAAGAGAGTACAGAGGAGGAAAGTGGATGTTTTGTCTCATTATTCATGGCCTGTCACTGTCCCTTCACTTGTTAAACACCCAGGGGCCATGAGAAAAGCTGGGCTGGCCATGCCTGAGCACTCTGTCTGCTGTGTGATGCCAAAGACCGGCAGTAGCAGTGAGAAGGGATATTCAAGGACACACCCACCCCCCCTTCCCCTGTGTCCTCACCCAGTGCCCGTGACTGAGTCACGTCAGAGACAGCATTACAGCCGAAGGTCCAAGAGAAGCCTTTTTGAAAGCCTTTATCCATGGATGACTTTGTACACAGCACACCTGCCACTCCCCAAATCCACCGTGCTGCCCCCAGATTCCCGGCCCAGATTCCCTCCCTGCCAAGAGAGGCACAGCCAGCTCCTAGCCCAGCCCTGCCATTCAGTGGCCATTCGAGGGGTGTGTTGGGGGGGTGGGAAAGGGCAGTGGGGTCAGACAGCTCCTGCTCCATGGGGTGACCTTTACAATTCCTGGGATCTTTATAGCTGGCTGAGGCTTAGCAGAGGTAGCTACAGGGAGAAAGGAAGATGTTCCCAGCTGAGGAATAGTTCATATTTAGGAAATCCCAGGTGCCTGTTTCTTTAGGGGCCTGGGGATGTAGTCCTCCCCTCATTCCCTGGAATCCCACAAGAGCCGTGAGAGGCAGGGGGGCAACACCAGCCGGGGAAGGACGACTGCCCTTGCTCAGTCTGGGGGGCGGGGGGATTGAGCTGTCCAGGGGGCCAGCTAGAAAGGAGCTACCGTCAAGAGTGAACCAATGCAGAATGTCAGGAGGGAGTTGAGGGGGCTTCTGTGGAAAAGAGGAGAGTGGGGAAGAGGCTAAGAGATCCTCTGCTTTCAAGAGCAAACGTGATGCCAAATAGCAAGATCTTGTTTCCAGTCTTCCAGGCTGAGAGGGGACCTGAGAGGGTAGGGCAGGGTGTCTGCAGTGAACCTCAGGCTACAACAGGCTGCACTGGGATGGCACCTGTCAAACAGGCTTGGCCAGAGCGGGCTGTGCTCTTTGAACCGGTTTCCGACAGGCAGAGGTTGACTCAGCCCCCCAGCATCTCTACATGCCACTGTGGCTGGTGGGGAAAAGGCCAGAATCAAACCCCTGTAACTGGCTTCTTGCTGTCGCTGTTCTCCTCAGCTCTGGAGGCAGCTCTGGGCAGCAGAGAATCCAGCTGGAAGGCTGGTCTGTGGCTTGGTTACCACATTGTGGGTCAAGCTTCAAGGTCGCATAGCGAGTTTGTGCCACAGCTTGGAATTAAATGTGAATTACCTAAATCCTGGTACCCTGCCTTACCACAGGACCCACCTCCCTTTTCCCCAGCCACAGGTCGGAAGCAGAAGATCACAACCTGGAACCTAAAGAGATGAAAACAGATCAATTTTTGTGTTTCTTTTACACACAGCTCTGTGTGTCCAACAGCTGCTCAGTATAGAGTAATGTTGGGGGGCTGATGCTGACACGTCGGATGTGGACCAGTCCCAGAAATGACAGATTTGAGCTAGAGCTAGGCTGGAAAACAGGATTCTCCCCCCATGAAAATATTTAACCCCAAGTAAAGTATTTCCTTTTCATCCATTTTTGGGGTTGGGTTTTCATAGAAAACCGATCATTCTTCACTGAAAATGAAGTTGCCATGGCACTACCCCTATGTAGCTACCTGGATCCCTAAGAGAAATTGGTGCATTTTTTGTTTGCCTCTTCCTCATAACAGCAAGGAGGGTTGCACTGAATGAGGGTGTGGCTGCACTCTGGGTACGGAAAAATCCAAGCTTCCCACCCACGTTGGGAAGGTCTTTGTGCCTCACCAGCTACTCTAAGCAGCCTTCCCTTCTCCATACAGGCCCCTCTGACCTGTAGAACAACATCTTCAGCAGTTCTGTGGGCAGTGACTACAGTGACAGGCATTGGGAGCATATCTCCCATTCCCCTAAGAAGCTGGAGAGTATCTTAGAGCCGTTGTGGAGGCACAGAGATTGTGGTGGGTGGGCCCAGCTATCAAGAGATCATTGAGATCTGTGCGTAATATTGGGGATCCATGAATGCTGGGTTGCCCAATGTATTGAGAAGTGATGGGATTTACCCTACTGGAACTATCTGAAGTAAATTTCCAGGTAGGGAGCTGTGTGGAATCTTCCTTCCCCAGCCTATGCCCTGGGTTTCAAAAGCAGGAAAGGTGGCTGCCGGGGAGAAATCTGATCCTATGCAACTAGTATTAATCTATGTTATGGTATTACAGCAAGATCACAGCTCTAACAGCATCATCAGGACAAAACGCCGCCCTCAAGGGGACCCCATGACCCCGCGGAGCTGTACATTTAGTGCTGACAAGCCTGGATTGCAAGAATACAGCATGTGGCAGAGTTTGTGCTGTAGTGCAGTTGCTGGCATCACCACGCACTCCCTGTAATTGGCTTCCTGCTTACTGCCATTGGCCGTAATGGGGTTAAAGCTGGTGCCCACAGAACCAATCAGCTGAGGGTCCCAGGTGGCCAAGTGGCCCCCAAGGAAATGGACAAACACTCTTCATAAGGACAGCTGCACCCTGTCTGAGCAGACACTGCCTGCTTCCCGTGCAAGTTCCCCGCTGTCTCCTTGTCCGTTTGGGTGCAGACCTCTGTTGGCAGCTGCTCCCCTTTTCGCAGGCACTGGGTACGTTGGCAGGTTTCTCTGTCTTAAATCTTTCAATCATAAAGGGCAGGGGAAAGGCTGCCAGTTGCTGACATGGGCAGATGTTCTGTGCAGTGGCAGCTGACTTTGCTGGGCTGTGGGTGTGACTCAGTGACAGGGGCTGGAGAGCAGGGAGCAACAGGTAGCTGGAGAACTGTCCACACCATGTGCCCATGGTCCATGGGGGATTCTTTAAAATACACACAAAACCCCTGGATTTAAAGGGTAGCTCAGAGTATCAAATACCGATGTCCCAAGTCTGGATTTCTCAAGGGATCCCATTTCCGGATTCTGTGTGTCAGAGAAAAGTCCATGTAATAGCAGTGAGTCGTTCTCAAATCACCTGAGATTTATTTGTCCCTGGAAATTTAATCAGCAAATCCATGTTCAAAGCTTTTATTCTCTGGCTTGATGGTGAATGCAGGAGCTCAGAGCTGTATTGTTTTGTGGTAGCAGGTCAGATAACTTACTTAGAATAGATTAGTTTCTGGACTGGATGTGGGCTCCAGCTGTCCTGCCCCGAAGAAACCCCTAACAGTTACAGGGCTGGCTGCATCTCTGTCCCCTCTTTGGCCTCTAAGTGCCAGATATCAGCCTCATCCCTTTCTCTCCCCATGGGGTGGTATCCCACCATTCTCTCATCCTCAGACTGGGCCCTGGTCTACTGCAGAGTGGGTCAACTGGGCTTGCCCAGCAGGTCCGACTTGATTCGGGTCCTTTGGTTGTTCCCTTTGGAAGTCACTGACCTGTGATGAGAAGAGTGACCAGCCACCTATCCGGAACCAAACTATTCTTTAATTTTAATGGTCAAAATAAAGTGTCCCCTAAGAGGTTATAACAAAAGCAGTACCTATATCTCAATCCTCCCCCTCTTATGGGGAGCCAGGCGGACTCAGCATCCTCTGACTTCCTCAGTGGTGTCTGTGTCTGTCATTCTGAGGAGCTTCTCAGCACCAGCTGCCTGCCCCCCGCCCCACCCATGAACACACTCCCAGGACCAACAAAGCAAGTTTTGTAACTGGGCTGGAACTTGGAAAGGGGTCTTCACCGTGAGAAGTTCAGCTGTTGTCTCTGAACCTCCCTGAAGTGTTCAGTAAAAGATGGCTTTTCCTGAGCTCTTGTTTCTCTTCCTGCTTGTTTTCTAGCAGCTTGCTATAAAACTCAGACTAGCTATACTGGTAACACCCAAATATTTAACCCAATATAACCATTAAACCAACAGCCCAAGAACTGGGTTTAAAATACACATTCATAATGAAAAACAGAGTCCTGTGGCACTTTTAAAGACAAACAGATTTATTTATCGCATGAGCTTTCGTGGTAGGAAATCCCACTTTGTCAGAAATCTGTTAGTCTTTAAAAGTGCCACAGGTCTCTGTTTTTCTTTAATAGACTAACTTGGCTCCCCCTTTGGAACTTGATTCATAATGAAGACAGCTTAGCTCCATGTTTGTGCCAATACTATTTCACAGTGTGTGCATTTCATGCATACACTGCATAGACATCAGAGAGAAAGAGGGCACAATAGAATACTTTCATGAGTGAAATGCAGTTCGATGTCCATGAATACTCAGGCATTTCAATTTGAAAACCACTTCCTGCAAACCCCATTGTAGAACAACAAGAGGTACTGTATTTCCTCTTGACTAGACCAGTGGTTTTCAACATGTAGCTTACAGACAAAAGTATTCACACCTTCATTTTAATTTTGCAAAGTTTCTGGACATGAGAAACGTTTAAAAACCACTTTACTAGCAAGTGAGAACCCAGGAAATGAATGTTGTACATGCTGATCCCAAAGCCTGCACCACTGCAGATAAAGGCTACATAGTGATATCATAGAACCTGAGGGCAATCACTCAGCTATTAACCCACTGAAAGAGGAGCTACTATTTGAAGAGGACTTTGTAACTTTTGTTTGCTGACGAGTAATTGAATTGAATAAGGGCTTAGATTCTGCAATCTTTTAAAGTTCTCAAGAAATCCAGCAATGTTTTAGGTCCCACTCTAGCACGAGAAATCATGAATGAAATAAGATTCAAGGGGAAACAATAGGTTTGTAAAAATACTTCTAATAAAATTATGGCTAAACTTTTCATTGTAACACATTTCTTACAAATTAAATTTCTGTTACTTGTATGGCTATTGAAAGCCAGCAGTAGAGTTGTTGGACTCTATGGAAGAAGGACGGGTGCTTCTTTATTCCATAATACTCATTGTTTTAGAAAGTATTTAAGAGGTATTCCAAATACTCTTTGCAATAGGTGTGTCATTAACTCTTTCTTCAATGGACAGTTCAATACTACTGTCTCCTGGTAACAGACCAGAAGTTGTTTCTAACACTTATATTCATGGTCATGGACACAATAACTACACTAGATGTGTGAAACTTTCCAAAAGGTCAGCAGATAATAGAGCTGCTGGTCTCTGTTTCAGCAAAGAGTGGAGATCAGGTGCAGCAAAGGGGATTATATAGTGGTTACATATATGATCTACACTCAGACCCTGTTACACAAGGATGGCTGAAGGACCTTGAACCCTCAACTGGATATAGAATCATAGAGCTGGAAGGAACCTCATGAGGTCATCTAGTCCAACCCCCTGCTAAAAATCAGGACCACTCCCACTAAATCATCCCAGCCAGAGTTTTGTCTAACCAGGCCTTAAATATCTCCAAAGATGGAGATTCCACCACTTCCCTAGGTAGCCCATTCCAATGCTTCACCACCCTCCTAGTGAGAAAGTTTTTCCTAATATCCAACCTCGACCACCCCAGCTGTAATTTGAAACCATTGCTCCTTGTTCTGTCCTCTGTTACTACTGAGAACAGCCTAGCTCCCTCCTCTTTGGAGCACCCCTTCAAGTAGTTGAAGATTGCTATAAAATCCCCTCTCAGTCTTCTGTTCTTCAGACTAAATAAGCCTAGTTCCTTCAGTCTCTCCTCCTAAGTCATATTCCCCAGCCCTCTAATCATTTTTGTTGTCCTGCACTGGACTCTTTCTAATTTGTCCACATCCTTTCTGTAGTGGGGAGCCCAAAACTGGACACAATATTCCAGATGCGGCCTGACCAGTGTCAAATAGAGGGGAATTATCACATCCCTCGATCTGCTGGCAATACTCCTACTGATGCAGCCTAATATGCCATTGGCCTTTTTGGCAACAAGGGCACATTGTTGGCTCATCTACAGCTTCCCGTCCACCATAACCCCCAGGTCCTTTTCTGCAGTGCTGCTACTTAGCCAATCGGTCCCCAGCCTGTAGCAGTGCATGGGATTTTTCCATCCTAAATGCAGGACTTTGCACTTGTCCTTGTTGAACCTGATGAGGCTTCTTTTGGCCCAGTTTTCCAATTTGTCCAAGTCTCCCTGGATCCTGTCCCTGCCCTCCACAGTATCTACCATTCCCCCCATCCACGAACTTACTAAGCATGCAATCTATCCCATCATCAAGATCATTAATGAAATTAATTATGAGTGAAAACTAATGTGGTAGCACTGTTCACTATTTATGATGCCCACCCAACTCCCACCAAGATGAAGTTACTGTCTGTGGCTCTGTCTACACTTGCACTTCTAAGTCGACTTAGTGTGTCTACACTTAAAATTAAAGTCGACTTGAAGGGGAACTTACAAAGTCGACCTAGAGCATCCACACTGGATGCTCTAGGTCGATTTTGTGGGGCTAGGGGGACCTTGGGCGGGTCCACGGGGGGGGGGGGAGCACCCCTTGTGTGCAATGGGGCAAAGGGGTACAGGGACCCTGGCAGGGCAAAGCCCTGTGTGTGACACTGTCTGGATTTAGGGAAGCATTTATGATATTATTTTCTATGGATATCTCATAAATGCTATGATGTTATAGAATGGTCCCAGGGAGTATCCTGATGAGCCATTGAGGACATAAAGAATACAACCACTGTATCCTTAATGGCTCATCAGTTTACTCCCTGGAACCATATCACCTGGCAAATTCCTAAGCATTAAGGAGACAATGGTTGTTCACACCCGCCCGTCTAAGACATTTCTCCAGAATGACACAAGTTAAAGTATGGATATAAACATCAAATTCTTAACTTCTAATCCAAATATAATTCCTAGACATAAACTATATAATCATTCCCAGCCTTTCAATTTCAATCAATCCTACCTTTCTATTGATACCAAACATGACATAGTTCCTATGGATTATAGCATTTATGAGATATCCATAGAAAATAATATCATAAATGCTTCCCTAAATCCCCACAGTGTCACACTGTGCCCATATGCCCTGCCCTTTGGGGGGCATGCCAAGCTCCCCCTGTGCCCCCCCCAGCAGGGAGGGCATTGGTATAGTCCTGGGGTAGCCCTAAGTCGCCTTAGGGCTACCCCAGGGCTAGACTGGCTTCATTCGACTTTAGAAAGTCGAATTAAGCCTTAGGTCGAGTAGAAAGGTGGTTTAATAAAGTCGACTTAATTTTCCTTAAGTCGACCTTATTTTCCTTAAGTCGACTTAAGCAAGCTGCTTAAGTCGACTTAAGAAAAGTGTAGTGTAGTCGCAGGGCACATTAGGTCGACTTAAGCCTAGCTCAAGTCGACTTAATTTACCAGTGTAGACATAGCCTGTGTTAGCTGGTAACTTAACAAATATCTACAGAGCTCTTGTCCGGGGAGGGAATGGGGTACTGTGAGGATAAATAGAATCCTGTGGGATGATCGACCTCTCTGGATTCAGTCAACAGTTGCCAGGAAAGCACTCCAGATTCTCTTGGAGTAATTCTTGGAGGACGGAGTGTATCACTGGGAGGATTTGGGCAAGTGAAATTGCATAGATCCTGTTTCTTATGAGGTCGCTGTTACGTGAACTCAGAACCTGGCCATTTAAGATTTTTTTTTGTTTCTTTTTAAGAAGTCTTGGGAAAGCTATCAACTTTCCTTTTTGATGCATAAAATGGATCTAAGTATTGCCTTTCAGGAGAAAACTTTACCTGGGGGCAGATTGTATCTTAGCTGTCTAGTACAGTTCTTTCTTCCTCAGAAACATTGGGTTCTGGACACTGAATACTAGGCTAATGGACTACAGGTCTGATCCAGTCTGGCAATAACTGTCTTCCAAGCTTAGTGTAAATCCAAGAATATGTTTTTGTTACTCTTCCTTAGCTGGGCTCCTCTAAGTCTTGCACTGAGACAGAATGATCTGTCATTACATATCATCCAGTGTCCTGCTATTTTTCTTTCCAGGAATTAACGTTCAAATCTCCTTGGACCTGCGCAGTGCATTATGTCAACTGTCAATGACACAAAATCCCAACCTGCAATGTTCCTTCTCACTGGACTTCTTGGCCAGGAAGACATCAATCTCTGGATTTCTATCCCCTTCTGCATGATATATGTTACTTCCATATTAGGAAATTCAGTTACTCTCTTCATTATAATAATAGATCCAACCCTCCATGAGCCCATGTATACTTTCCTTTCCATGTTGGCCGTCACAGGCCTTAGTGTCTCAATATCCACCATGTCCACCACACTGGGCATATTGTGGTTTAACTCTCGGGAGATCAGCCACGATGCCTGTTTTGCCCAACTGTTCTTCATCCACTCTTTTGCATTCACTGAGTCCTCGGTGCTCTTGTGCATGGCCTTTGATCGCTTTGTTGCTGTCAGTAATCCATTGAGATATGCTTCCATCTTAACTCCACCCAGAATAGCCAAAATGGGACTGATGTGCGTGTTAAGAGGAGTGGGCATTACATTCCCATTCCCCATTCTCCTAAAACAGTACCGATACTGTGAAACCAATACCCTCTCTCATTCATACTGTCTGCACCAGGAGGTCATGAAGCTGGCTTGTTCTGATATCAGAGTCAACATCATTTATGGCTTCTTTGTAACAGTCTCTTCAGCGGGTTTGGACTTGCTGCTCATTCTCCTGTCGTACGTGATGATTCTCAAAACAGTGCTGAACATCGCATCCCAAGCCGAGCGCCTTAAGGCCCTGGACACCTGTGTCTCCCATGTCTGCGTCGTCCTACTTTCCTACATGCCAGGCCTTGGTTTGTCCGTGATATACAGATTCATGAATAGCTCTTCTCCCTTGGTTCAGAATGTCCTGGGTAACATCTACATTCTTATCCCACCCTTCCTGAACCCAATCGTGTACAGCGTGAAAACAAAACCCATCCGCACACGGATAATCAGGGTATTTGTCAAGTGAAAGGTCCATTCATCACCTGGCTCCTGTACTGATGACAAAGGACATGAGCTACTGACCTCTCCCATCAACTGCTGAATGGGGACAGTGCACTGGGGGAACGGGACCGATGCAGATATCAGCATTTACAGAATGGCTGTGTTTGTCTAGAGACAGGGTATCTGTGGGATGTTATCACGTAAAGATATATCACTACCAGGATATATTCTTGGCTGGAGAGTGGCTCATGGTCTGTGAAATCGCAGGCTACTGTTTCTTTAAAGTGCTAAAACCAAGACCTTAAACTTATGGGCAGGACCTAGCTCCCCTCTCTCCCTGCCAGCCTGCAGGAGTGATGGGAGGCAGGGCTGGCTGCATCCTTTCTCAGAACATGGGCAACACCAGCAGGGAAAGAACAGCTGCCCTTACTCAGCTAAAGGGAGAAGGGACTGAGCTAATGAGGGGTTCCATCTCCTGAGGAGCTAGTGAAGCTGTAGCAGGCCAGTACCAATGCAGACCCCAGCACAGAGAGTGGAAGAGTATCTTGGCCATGGAGGAGGTTCTGGAACAAGCTAAGAGAACCGGTGCTTTGGTGAACAAATACAGCCCCACGCAAGGGATTGTGTTTTAAGTCTTCCAGGCTTTGAGTAAGTCATTGCAAGGACCTTAGGGAAGGGCAGGGTGCCTGCTGAGTACCTCATGCTACAAGAGGCCATGCTAGAGTGACTTTCATCTTCAGGGACTTGCCAGGTAAGCTCTGCACTTTGAAGCTGCAACAAACAGACAGAGCCTGGATCAGCTCCTGGGCTGCTCTAAACAGCACTGAGACAGTGGGGAAAAGGCCTGGGAGTCAAACCCCTGTAACTGTGTTCTTGCTATCCCTGTATTCCACAATGCAGAGGGCAGCTCTGTGCAGAAGAAAATCCAGCCAGTCCACTTGGAAGGTCAATCCTGTAGTTTGGGCACCGCTCTGTGACTCATGGCTCCACATCACACACGGAGTCTGTGCCAGAGCTTGGAAATATATGTGGGCTACCTAACTCCTGGTGCTCTGCCTTACCCACAATACTCTCTTTCCTTTTCGCAGCCACAGGATGGGAGTAGAAGCTCACAATCTGGGACTTAAATAGAACAAAACATTATCTATTTTCATGCTTCCTTTTCAAACAGCTGATCAAATTCCTGTCAAAATAAAAAGATCCAGTTGTTTTGTTGAATCCTCCTAATCTCCTAAGCAACAGGAGCTGGTGGCCAAGATTTCCTTGAGTTAATTAGCCATAATTTAAATAAAATTCTAAATCATCAAGCTCACTTGACTGACCTGGGTTCTGTGCAAAGAGAAGAATGTATTGCTATCTTTCAGTCTTTGCCAGGCCCTGGCATGTGCCTGGGGAAGTGAAACACACAAAGCAGGATATGAACCCTGGGCACTTATAAGTTACAACAGGCACTTGGCTCTGGTGCACTTATCAGCACAAAAGCCAAGCCCAAGCACATTGGGACTATAGTAGTATGGGACCCAGCAGTTGGGTATACAGTTCTTCCTGACCCAGAGATTAATAATAAAACCTAGCTCATACATATAATATGTAGTAGAAAATTAAAGCTGAAGTTTTGCAAAACAAGCAAGAAATAAGGCCTACATTGCAAGATGGTCAAGTCCACTCTGCAGCCAAGTAGGTAGCAGTCAAGAGGTGTACTTATAACCTCCCAGAAACTGGCAGCCACCTATAGAAACTGGCAAAAAATGAGCTAAACTGCAGTAATAGGAGAGTGAGTTTCGGGACAGGCCTAGAAGGCAATAGGTGCTAAGTCAGCCTAGCGCCAGAGAGATAAGAAGAGATATTGTTCCCAAATTACCCTGTGCAAGAGTGTGAGTAAGATCATGAAAGTGCCATCTTCTAATGAAAAGTGATAAATAAGAATGAGTTGAACAAACAGAAAAGGTAGTTTTGGTGTCAAGTAAACAAAGGAAACAATCTGGGCAGCATATAAAGAGAAAACGTAAGAAACCCGCTCTCATGCAGCCGAAGGGGTGATAGAGAGTCATGCCATCAGTTAAGCTGTTCCATTGCATTGAGAGCACAAATGCTGTTGCTGTACTTGTTGATATAGGTCTCTTACCATTGTACTACATTTCAATAAAACCTAGCCTGGCACTTTCATTTCTATCAAGTTCCATGGTTATGTTGGTTTCTTTGATCATGCTACTTCAGACTACCTATGTGGAGCTGGGAAGATTGGGATCAGCAGAAACATTGCTTGCTGTATGGGCACACCTTGCCTTTAGACCACTGGGCTAACTGAGTCCCCATTCAGTATCTACGCCAAAGAAACCCAAAGTGTTACCCAAAGGAATACCTCGGCTCAGGGCAACTGGGCTAACAGAATCCCTGCCTTATCTCTGACACAAACTCACTGAGCTTATTGGGCTAACTGAGTCCCCATTCAGTGTCTAAATCAAGATAATCCTGAGGGAACGCCTACCCAGAGATGCATACACACAGTCAAAAAGATAACCTACGTCAGATGACTTACACTACTGATAATGTCCAAACACTACACAATGCCCTGTTAACAGCATGTGTCATTAACAGATCAATAAACTGAACAGTAAAAAAGTCAACAGGACCAGATGGGAGTCACCCAAGACTTCTGAAGGAATGAAAATATGAAATTCCAGACTACTAACTTTGGTATGAAACCTATCATTTAAGTTAGTTTCTGTACCAGAAAACTAGAGGGGAGCTAATGGGACCACACTTATTTAAAATGCCTCCAAAGATGATCCTGGCAATTACATATGGTAAGCCTAGCTTTAGTGCTCAACTAATTGGTTGAAACTGTAGTAAAGAACAGAATTATCAGACACATAGATGAACATGATAGGTTGGGGAAGAGTCAAAATGTTTTTTGTAAGAGGAAATTGTGGTACAAATTTACTCAGGATAGTTAAGTTAAAAGCAGATTATAAAGTGTTCCAAAAGGATGTCACAGAAGAACCTGGTTGACTTTGCAACAAAATGACAGAAAGAGATCTTTGAGTTATTGTAGAAGGTTCCCTCAAAACATACACTCAGTGTGCAGTGGCAGTAAAAAAAACCTACCAGAATGTTAGGCACCATTACGAAAGGGATAGATAATCAGGATAATGAGATAATGTAGATAATCAGGAAATCAAGGGCCATTGAAGTTAAGTGACTTGGCCAAGGTCACACTACACACCAGTTTCAGAGCTGAGATTAGAACCAAGGGCTTGCCCATGACCCTATTCACTAGGCCACAGTGCTTCAGTATGTGGGCATTGTTGGGTGGGATGCCCGTGGGAGCCATTTAATTCAGACCAGAAATTCTGAACATGAGTTTAAGGCAACTAGTGAGGCAAATAGGTGGTTGGAGTCATATCAACTGTATCATATCGACTATTTCAGTTATATCGAAGTGGTTGAATCTTGTGAGATGCACAGTAGCTATTCTCTGTTTATGGTAACCCATAGCAATTCAGCATACTGTCTTTGGATTTTTTTCCCCCCTATTTAGCTGGGTTGCACAATCCCAGTGAATGATGGACCTGATTCTCCCACCGCCTCGCTACTCATGTTGCCTTATAAACTGATCAAAGGGACCAGCACCACTGCTGACTTCATGATGGTGAACGTGTGGATGAAGCAGCTGGGTGAAGCAGGCATTGACACTGACCTCCATGGATTGAAACAGGAAGATGTTCAGTATAGTGGGCAGCGTGGAGCCTAACAGACCCAGATCATTAACATTGACCGTCAATACACACAGGAAATAGTACATGGGCTGGTTGAGATCTGGCTCCATACGTATAAAGAACAGGATGGTGCAGTTTCCTAGCATGGTAGATGGAGCACAAAGGGATGACAATTAGACATGTGCTTTTTCCAGCCCTGAAATGCCCGTCAGGAGGATTACCTCAGGGCTGACTGCGGTGTGAGTGAAAGCTGCCATGCCACAGTGTCCATGAGTCAAACACTGTTTCCTGGAAGTAAAAGCAATGTACCAGAGGGTAGCCATGTTAGTCTGTATATAAGAAAAACAGTATGAGTCCTGGTACCTTAGGGTGCATCTACACTTGTAAATTAAGTCGATCTAAGCAGGCTTAAACTGACTTAATTTACTCTGTGTCTACACTTGAGTTTCCTTAATTCGACTTAAGCAGTTCCTTAAGTCGAATTAAGGAAAAGTTAGTTCGAATTAGTAAAATCTCATTTTACTTCAAACTAACCCTTAATTTGAACTAGTTAATTCGAATTAAGTCAATGTGGCCATATTAGTTCGAAGTGCTTAGTTCGAACTAACCAGAACATTGACCTTAATGCAACTGATTCATTCAAACTAAGCAAGTTCCATGCATGGCACTTCCTTAGTTCAAACTAGCATTCTAGTGGGGCCATGCTAGTTAGAATTAAATTAATCCGAACTAATTAAAATTAGTTTGAAATAATTAGTTTGAATTAACTAATTCGTACTAACTTTTCTGTGTAGACATAGCCTTACAGACTAACAATTTTTTTCAGGCATAAGCTTTTATGGGCTGCTACCCACCTCGCCGGATGCATAAAGTGGAAAGTACAGTTAGGAGGTATATATACACATGCAAGCATTGGTGAGAAACATTATAATAATGAGGGCAAGTGACAACACAATCAATTCAGTTAGGGTAGATTAGGCCCATTCACAACAGTTGATTAGAAGGCCCTACAGCCCTCACCTACAGCCTACACCTACAGTCCCCAGCTAAAATCTCTCTAAAACACCATCAAGGATCTACAAACTATCCTGAAAGGTGATCCCTCACTCTCTCAAAACTTAGAAGGCAGGCCAATCCTTGCTTACAGACCGCCCCCCAACCTGAAACAAATACTCACCAGTTACTGGACACCATACAACAAGAATAATAACCCAAGAACCTATCCCTGAAACAAATCTTGTTGCCAATTCTGCCTGCACATCAACCCTAGTGACACCATCCCAGGTCCTAAGCACATCAGCCACACCATAGGAGCTCATTCAACCGCACATCTACTATTGTGATATATGACATCATGTGTCAGCAATGACTCTGCTATGTACATTGGCCAAACTGGACTGTCCCTACGGAAAAGAATAAATGGACACAAATCAGACATCAAAAATAGTAACATCCATTAACCAGTAGGAGAACACTTTAATCTCCCTGGACACTCAGTAGCAGACTTAAAAGTTGCCATAATTCAACAAAAAAACTTCAGAAACAGACTTCAGCATGAAACTGAAGAGCTGGAACTCAAATGAAAACTTGACACAATCAGGCTGGGTCTGAACAGGGACTTAGAATGGTTCTCTCGGTCCAAAAAGTAATTGCCCCTGTTCACACATTCTCACTGTAGCAACCATGGGAGGCAAAGGGTTAACAGTGAGTCCTAGAGAAGGCCCAGGAGAGCCAATAGAAACAGAGTGTAGGTTTTTGAATTTGGAGCAGCAGCCCTGCCTGTTTCTTGTTTAGTGGCAGAAGAGCTCCTGGAAGGATCAGGAGGAGGCCAGGCAGCCAGGCCTGAAGAATCCAGTGACATCCAGGCTGAAGAAAGGCTCAAATCTGTAACCAAGCATGTATAAGTAGACCAGGGAATGTATAGCTAGATGTGTTCAGGGTATTTTTTTGTGTTTTGGATCTTTTTTGGATTCCTCTGTGCTGAGCACGTTAACCCTCCTCCCACATCCTCTAACTACCTAAGTTAAATTCCAGAGAAGCAACTCTGTGTGTTTCTTAGCTGTCCTT
>VOCT01036844.1:0-26820 GCA_007922175.1 Pelusios castaneus | reverse complement strand
TTATGAATGTATTTATATGACATGCTGTATTTGTAATGACATGCTGCTACTCAGTTTCTATTGAGGCTGTAAATCACAATTATTTCTGGACAAGATTAAATGCTATAAACCAGATTCATTCCCTGCAACTTTTAAACATTGATTGTCTTGTATAATAAGGCATAGTAGTGTACGAGTAGCACAGAAAAGGGCCTAACATCCCTCAACAAGATGACATGTTAAACTGTATTAAGCAATATTGTTTAAATTAACAGCGCCCACTATTAAAGTGTAAGCCTGTTCTTAAACATCTCTTTAGGGTTAAAATACAGCCTTTTCTACATTATACCACAAGCTTACACCAACCAGTTTACACCAATTCAAAATAATTGTCCGGTGCGCTTCCTATCCTATGTACATGTACACAGTGCATAGCTGTCTAACAAGCAACAATCATTGTGTTTCGTAAGGCAGACAAGAGAAAATGCATTACTACTAGTGACAATCCTGAGGGTTCAAAGTCAAAGGCCACACTACTGAATGACTGAGGAATACAACTTTAATAGTACAGACAGAAGTGATTCCCAGATGTGCAGCTGGGAGCAGCCATGTTAAACCACCTGTAGGGCACGTCTCTCAATTCACACATTGTCCCATGCTGGGAAGTGTCTCTAAAATCACCACCTTCTACAAGCATCTCTCTACACTACTAACAGTAATAAAAATAAAATGCACAGTTGTTTTCCCAGTGAAGTAATAGCTGGAGAGGGTGGCCACCAGATTTTGCAGCATAGGCCTCAATGATCTGATCAGGGTTAATGCCTTCTGTAAGGTTTCTTTCCGTGTGCAGTAAACACAAATCTGACAGTCTCTTTTGACCCATTGTGGATCACATCCAGTTTTGTCCACATCACATGGCAGAAAATGAAAGTTGTGAGGGAGGAAAGTAGTAGAGAGAAAGTGTATGTGCATTATAATTAAGAAATGAGGGAAGGGTGAAATTAAAGATGGCTCAAATCTAGCATGTAGCTGTAAGGATTTCAGAGAGTAAACACCAGATTCCAATGAAATTCATGGAGTGTGATACTCTTGCCCCCTTGGAAATATTAAAAAACAAGAGGAGCTAAAAGATGAGATTACTTACAGGAGTAGTTGGATGTATGCCACTGACATTACACACAGATACGACTGCTTGAGGGGAGGAAACATTATATCAAAGGACCATAGAATCATAGAATAATAGGGCTGGAAGGGACCTCACGAGGTCATCTAGTCCAACCCCCTGCTAAAAAGCAGGACCACTCCCCCTAAATTATCCCAGCCAGGGTTTTGTCTAACCGAGCCTTAAAAATCTCCAAAGATGAAGATTCTACCACCTCCCTAGATAGCCCATTCCAATGCTTCACCACCCTCCTAGTGAGAAAGTTTTTCCTAATATCCAACCTTGACCTCCCCGGCTGTAATTTGAAACCATTGCTCCTTGTCCTGTCCTCTGTTACCCTCGAGAACAGCCTAGCTCCCTCCTCTTTGGAGCAACCATTCAAGTAGTTGAAGGTTGCTATCAAATCTCCCCTCAGTCTTCTCTTCTGTAGACTAAATAAGCCTAGTTCCTTCAGTCTCTCCTCATAAGTCATGTGCCCCAACCCCCTAATCATTTTTGTTGCCCCCGCTGGACTCTTTCTAATTTGTCCACATCCTTTCTGTAGTGGGGAGCACAAAACTGGACACAGTACTCCAGATGCGCCCTGACCAGTGTCGAATAGAGGGGAATTATCACATCCCTCGATCTGCTGGCAATACTCCTACTGATGCAGCCTAATATGCCATTGGCCTTTTTGGCAACAAGGGCACACTGTTGGCTCATATTCATCTTCCCGTCCACCATAACTCCCAGGTCCTTTTCTACAGCACTGCTACTTAGCCGATCGGTCCCCAGCCTGTAGCAGTGCATGGGATTTTTCCGTCCTAAGTGCAGGACTTTGCACTTGTCTTTGTTGAACCTCATGAGGTTTCTTTCAGCCCAGTGTTCCAATTTGTCCAAGTCTCTCTGGATCCTGTCCCAGCAATTCCTTAGAAGAGAAAAAGCAGGTCCTAGAAAAGTGCAACCCTGGCTTTGGTTTACATAAATAAATAAATCACAGTATTTGTAACAGCCTATGAAGACCTGAAACTTGCAAAGCTGGGCTGGGCTGTCTGTGGGGATAATTATCTATCACCTAACTTAGACCTATGGGCTGCTATTGTTCTGTGTCTGTCGCTGTCACAAGAGCTCGCTCCTGCCTTTGTAATATGTCACTGGGAAGGTGAAGGGCAGCAGATGATGCTGAAACCAGAAAGTGGGGGGAGACCAGGCAACAATCCAACCCCCAAAGCAGGGGTTAAAGTATGCTGGAACGCTGTTCCGGGGCCCATAAATTTGCCGGGCCAGCGTTCCGGGGCCCAGGAAACCAGAAAGCTCTGGCGGAACGCATGTTCCACTCTGCCCTGCAGGCTGGATGCTGCTTAGCTGGGAGTAGCGGCCGGGCTGGGGAGTTTTCAAATCTTCCACCCTGAGCATGGTCCAACAGAGTGTGTTCAGGGCAGGACTGGCCCCCAGGCCAGAGCAACTAGGAAGGCTGGGTGGGCCAGGTAGCCGGTGGGGAACTAGGGGGACGGGAAACGGGGACCAGGAGCATCGAGGAGCTGGGGCTGGGAAGCCGGGGCTGGGGAGCTGCTGGGCAATGGGAAATAGGGTGCCTGGGGAGCGCCCGGGCCGGACAGGACTCAGGTTCTGGGGCTCTAAGAGTGACTGGGGGTGTGGGATGGTTCCCATGGCGGGCTCCATGCTGGGGGGCCCAGCCCAGCCAGCCTCTTACCCGGTCCCAGCATGCAGCTGGGAGCTGGGCTATGGCTGCTCACCAAACCTCCAGGCTTGGGGATGCAAGCAGCCCTTTCTTTCTCTTCTTTCTTTCCTTTTCTGCTTCTTCTTCCTTAAAAGAAACAAACAAAAAAAAGCAACCAAACAAAAAAAAACTTTAAAAAATTAATATTAATTACAAACCTTTTAAAAGCTTTTAAAAAAACCTTTCTAAAAATTACATTTCAATTAAAATAAATCCAAATTCAATTAATTAAAAATGTAAACCCAATTAATTTTAATTACAATCCATTTCAATTCAATTAATTAATTTTAATTTAATTTTAATTAAATAAACTGGTGGCCCTTCAAGGTTTTAAAATCTGTATTTTGGTCCCTCAACCAAAATGGATGGGAACTACTGATTTATAATGCAAAATTTTAAGTGTGTTCATTTGCTTATTCTTTGTCTTTCTAATGATACTGCCATCTTGGAAAAAAAAAATACAAAAACCAGGAGTCCTGTGGCACATTTAAACACTAACAAATGTAGTTGTTAATTTGTAAATCTGTTTGCCTTTAAGTGCCACCGGACTCCCTGGGGGCAGGGGCGAGCTGGTCTAGGGGGTGGGCTCTGCTCTCCCGCCCCACCTCTGGGATGGCCCTCCCGCCCCTAGGGAGAAACAGCCAGCCCAGGGAAGGGGAGGGAGAGGGGAGGGGCAGGAGCTGTCACCAGAATTTGGTGAAAGTGACTTAACATGTTTGTGTTCCAAATTTGGCACTGCATTTAATGAAGTGAAATGAGCATATTGGGAATATAAAGATCACAATATTTATTGTGTTATGCAGTGTTTGCTAGTTTGTGACAGTAACTGATATAGACATAAATGCCGTATAACATTATAAATATTTTTATGGAGCAATAACCGATGCATATGGTAGTGAGAAGTGGTTGCAAATGCCTACCTGGGCTGGGGCCCGCACATGCATGAAGGGGGACGGACAATACAAGGAGGGGGCCCAGAGATTAGGAGGGTTCCGGGGCCCATCAAATTATACTTTAACCACTGCCCCAAAGTATTACTTTTCTAAAATCTCATGATTTTCAAGGGTCTGACTCATGGCTTTTGAAGAGCAGGGGATGGAGTGCTGGAGCGGTGCAGATAAAGGGACCTTAGTGCAAATGAGAACCTGGCCCATTGTATTTTGAACTAACAGTGTCCCTTTAACTTGCTGACCAGGTTTTCAGTCACAGAGAGAGTCCTGCAAACGTTTCCAGGGAGAGCGACTTGTGGGTCGGGGACAGCAGAAGCTGGGTTACTGCCAAGCTGTTGTGGTGAGGTTCACACAGAACTTATTTCAAGTGAGACCAGAAATCCTCCGGGCAGGAGCAGCATTCAGTGCTACTGGTATCATTATTCTCTGATGTATTCAGAGCTCCTCTGGTCTTTTCATCACACAAGACATGCAACTGGGAAACTTCAAAAGAGCATCACAGTCACTCATAAGGCAACTATTTAGGGATTAAAAACCAGTCTGTAGAGGGTGTAAAATTGTTGAGTGTCCATCACAGCTAGGATAGGGGCAGAGAGACACACTCAGGTCTTGTCTACACAAGAAAAATAAATCCACACATTTATGTCGACTTTCAACCATTATAGCTGTGGCTGTTGTTCACCCTGCTCTCCTTGGGCTGGTGGAGAGCGTCCTCACCTCAGCACCTAAGGGGCAGTGTGGGGGGATCTGAGAGACCCATCCCTCAGCTCCCTGCTGGGAACCCTCAGGCTCCCAGACTTCCTTTAAACTGCTCCCTCATTCCCAATCCTGGTCCAGGAGTCTGGAGACAGGGCAGCCACACCAGGACTTCTCTTCTCCCCTGTCACAGCTGAGCGCTGACTGCAGCCCCTGCATCCTGCCCAGTCCTGGCTCAGAGCCCGGAGCAGGCTGCAGCCGCCCACTTCCAGGTTTGCAGCTGGGTGGCAGCCTCCTGCCCCCCCTTCCACCAGTGGCGTAGTGAGAGCTTCCACAGTGCCTGAGGGCCAAGCCCACATTTTCCTCCCACCGCCCCCACCCCCGCCCTAATCTTCCCCTGGCCCCCATCCCACACTGAGCTTCTGAGGCCACCTGCTCTGCAGGACATCCCTTTGCTGGAGTGGGGGGGCCTCCAGACACCGGGCGCCTGGTTCCCATTTCCTGCCTTGCTCTGTCCTGAGCCAGGGTTTGGGAGCTCAGCAGAGCGGGAGATTTAAAAAGTCGCTGTCAGCCCCAGCTCCCAGGCGCGGCTCGCGGCACTGCCCGGCTGGTGTTCCCAGGGCCAGCAACGCCCCTAATTCCAGCCTCCCCCAGGGCTGAGCTCTGCCCCTAATGCTCTGATTCTCCCCCAGTGACTGTGACACGTCCCGTCTGAGGATGGGAAGTTTGTGAGACAGACTGACACACAGCACGATCTGCCCAACACCCCTGAGAGATTTGACACTGTGCGCTGTGTGCTGGGCCGTGAGGGATTCACCTCGGGGAGACATTGCTGGGAGGTGGAGGTGGAGGATGGGCTATGCTGGGCTGTGGGGGTGGCCAGAGAGTCTGTGCAGAGGAAGGGGGGCTCAGCTACAGCCCTGAGGGGGGGATCTGGGCTGTGGTGTGATGGGGGGATCAGTTCCAGGCTCCCACCTCCCCTGTAACCCCTCTGCCCCAGAGCCGGGTCCCCAGCAGGATCCGGGTGTGTCTGGACTGTGACCGGGGGCTGGTGATGTTTTTTGGTGCTGGTGACGAGGCCCCAATCTTCACTTTCCCGCTGGGTTCTGTCCCCGGGGAGAGAATCCGACCCTGGCTCTGGGTGTGGGACACAAACACCCACCTCCGACTGTGTCCCTGAGACAACAAGGGGGGACGAGGAAAGAGGAACATCCTCCTGCCTTGGCCCCTGAAATCAGCCTCTCCAGCTTCATACACCCCTGGTCTGTATGACCCTGGAGGACTCTGATCTATCCAGAGTCACTGGGGCCAGCGTGAGATGTACCAGAGCTAACAGAGGAAAGAAAAGGGAAAGAGAAGGTAAAACCAAATAGCCGGGGAATCCTGGAGAAATGGTGTAAAATAGCTGTGGAAACACTGTGAAGAAACAGGCTGAAGAGGGGACCCAGCCAGAGGCAGCGAGAGGGGAAACAATAAACTCAGAGGAAGATGGAAAACATGAGGGGGATGATCTGGGACAGGGATCAGGAGAATAGCAGAGACAGAGCAATAAACAGGGATGGGAAATGAGGGCTCAAATAATGGTGTGTAAAAGCAACAGTGTCAAAGAAAAAGGGGGAGAAAAGAAAACACAAAAGGACAGAGATTTATAAACCGTCACTGAAGGTGAGAGTGTAATTCATGGATTTCACTGTGTTGTCATTTTAGTGTCATTAAAAAATAAAAAAAACATGTTCCCAAAATCTGTGTTTCTCTTCCATGGGTGGGCATTGAAGCTCCTGCTTAGCTCCTTTCCAATCTGACGGTATTCACAGTAAATTACATTACAGTAAAGCGAGAAAGGCAATTTTCATTCCTTTCTTTCTTCTCCCCCTCCCCCCTCCCTTCCTGCATTTTACTTTCCCAGCCTCAGTTGTTGTGGGAAGAGTGGCGGGTTTCCTTCCCTACTTGTCTGTGTCCCTCCAGCACCAACAGGGAATATCTCGGCAGGTCCCTGTGATGGGAGCTGGGGTTTCCCTGTCCTATGTCGCTATCCAGCCTGTGCTCTGTCTCTTGTGGAGTCTATAGCAACGTAAATCAGGAATTCCTCAGCTGAGCTGTGCGGAGGTGGCTGTATACATGGTGCTAATTCTTTGTTCCCAGGGGTATTGAATTTATTCAGAGGTGGCTAAAAGGACATTAAATCTGTTCTTCACATTTCTTCTGCCCATCAGCAATCACTGTGGGCTCCAGGGAGGTGTTATTGGGATTGGACGAGCTCTGACAGTCTCTGAGCGTCTGTCTCATTGGGTGCAGGTTTCTCTCTCTCATTCTCTGTGTGTTTAGACAGGACAAGGGGTGGTTTCCCCTCAGTGTAACTGGTCAGGAGGAATTCTGTGGGTGGGGGGCATTGGGATGTGACGTTCCCCTCCCAGAACCTGGTCTGGTGTGCCGCTCTGCCCCCCCAATCGCCCACTCCTGGGCTCCGACAGACCCCGCTTTGCTGGGTGGACCCCCTCCTGGGTGACTCCAGAGCAACCTCATGCGTGTACTCTAGGGATGTCAAACCTCTAGCTCCCGGGCCAGATCCGGACCGCCAAGGGCTCTTCTCCACTCCCGGAGCCCTGCACCCCGCCGGACCTGTCAAGCCTCAGTAAAGTGCCTGCAATTTTACTTTCTGTCAGCAGAGGGCGGCCCTCCGCTAGAGAAATGCAGCGGCTCTTTTACAAGCATCTTGCAGATTCGGGGACTGGGAGCCGTTTTTTCAGCAGAAGTAGGGGGTCCCAGCTGGGTGCCTTGCTTTGAGGCTGGGGGCGTAGCTGGGCAGATAATTTTGACACCTGGCCTGAGTAGCAGATCTGGCCAGAGCCTTTTAAAATCTGCTGCCCTGCACGCACCCAGGCAGTGGCCCAGGGCGGGGAATGGCCTGGCCAGAGAACTGATTCCAGGGGCTGGATTGAGCCCCTGTGAGCCAGGTAAATAGGGGGGAGGGTGCTGGGGAAGGGGTTAGAGAACAGGTGCGGGCAAGGTGGGTGGGAACCAGAATGGAGCCCCATGCAGGGAAGGGAATGGGCAGAGGAACCACACCGGGAAGGGGAGAAGGGAAGGGAGGGGCAGCGCAGCAACGGGGAAGCAGTCGAGGAACCAGCGCAGCACAGGGAACCCTGCAGGGCAGGGAAAGGGCAGGTGTTGGAGAGCCTGCGGGTTTGAGGAAGGGAAAGTGTAGCCCACACTGCCCCAAGCGCAGCAAGGGAAGCGGTCAGGGACCCAAGGTCATACTGTTCTGGGAAGGGGTCAGGAAGTCTACTTGGACACACTTCAGCCCCCTCAGGTGTCCTGACTTCCACTGTGGCCCCCGATCCTGAACGAGTTTGACACCTCTGGTGTAATCGGTGCCAGGCAGTAGAAGTGCGCTCGCTAGCCACTCAGGGTTTTGTCCCCCGGTGAGCACTCCTCACTCCCAGATGTCACACTGGGAAATTCTGTCCTGCGGGGATCAGGACCCTTCCCTGGCACTGGAGACTCATTTATTCCAGTCTGTCACTGAAACAATGAAACTGTTACACATCCTTTGCTCCAAGTCAGACGTTCACACTCACTCTCTCTGTCCCTGGGGAGAGAATCCGTCCCTGGCGCTTGATGATTGATGCACTCCACATCCCTGAGACAGCCTACGCAGGACCCTGAAGTCAGTCTCTCTAGCCTCAGACATGATGATGATATGGTGATATGGAATATTCTAATATGGAAAATACATCAATTGTACTCATGAACCCCTTAACCAATGATCTGAAGGTACCCTGATCGTTTCTGGGGTGAGGACCTATATTTGGGTAAGGAAGAATGAAATCATTTAGTTTATTTTTAGGGGGGTATAGAGTCTATAATGTGTAAGGAAGAGGTATTTAAGACCCTAGAATATGGTAAGCTACGAAGCTTCCACATCTTTCATTCTGAATCCATCTTTCTTGAGAAAGACTCTTCGCAGATCTTTGTTTTATTATTTTATTTTAATTAAGGTTATTAGAGCCTGCACTCCTCATCTCAACATCATTACCCTAAGGGAGTGTAAGCAACTTGTCCATTGTTTCATTAAATGTATAGCTTGTTATAGCCTGTCATCAATTGTATAAGATTTCTTAAATATATTTTATTGTAGATTTACTAATTAATACTGTTATCAATTTTATGCTTTTGCCAATAAAGAATTTTTATAAAATAACTTTAAAATCCTTGTAGCTCTAATCGTTCCTTGGAGCAAGTTCATAGTAAGTTAATTTCATCTGGGGTTGGATTAGGACTAAAACCCACATTCTTAACAACTTGATAAAGTGTCAGAGGAATTATCAAAAATCCAAAATAACTATCGAATCGGACTACAGGGTTGGATCCACAGTAATTGTCACACACACGGGGGATGGGCCATGAAAATCCAAAATCACAGGATGAACCAGAAAACACTATATATTTTTTTGAAATCTCACATTTTGGGGGGTTCAATTTCATGGTGTTCTGTTCTGACTCATGATTTTTCAGTTTTGTGGTTGGCAACTCTTGGGTCATGGCAGATTGACCCAGTGTGAATAGAGGGGAAAAGGAAAAGAGAAAGTGGGAGAAGTGGGTGCCCCAGCCAGTCCTCCTCTCTCATGCCCTGCTCAAGACCTTCCTACTCCTCTCTGATAACAGAGCAACCCCTTTGGGCGGGGCGGGGGGAGGCCCTCCAATAGCCGGAGATTCCCCCTGGCTGGAATCTAGTGGCTGATCTGCAATGTCCAGGAAGGGGTAGAGTTCTCAGCATTGCTCCATAAAGCAGCCTCAGACTCTTCTGTGCCGCCCCCTTCTGCAGCCAGCCAGCGGGAGGGAAGAGATGTACCTCTCCCTTCCTAATGCCCATAGCGTTCCTGCTGCCCACCCCCACGCTGCTGTCTGGCCCTCCCGCAACTAGTAAACCCATCAGCTACTGCTACTTCCTCCCTTCCCCTCTCTTGCCCCCAGTGGCAGCGGGACTCCACTGCCAGCTTGGTATCATGGGCAAACTTTATGAGTGTGCTCTCTATGCCATCATCTAAATCACGGATGGAAATATTTGGAGAATATTGAGGACAACTTCCTAGTACAAATGCTGGAGGAACCAACTAGGGGCCTTGCACCTCTAGACCTATTGCTCACAAACAGAGAAGAATTGATCGGAGAAGTAGAAGTAAATGGCAACGTGGGCAGGAGCGATGGTAGAGTTCAGGATCCTGATCAATGGAAGGAAGGAAAGAAACAGAACACACACCCTGGACTTCAGAAAAGCAGACTTTGGCTCCCTTAGGGAGCTGATGGGCAGGATCCCTTGGGAGGCTGATCGGAACGGGAAAGGTGTCCAAGACATCTGGCTGTATTTTAAAGAAACCTTGTTAAAGGCACAGGAAGAAAACATTCCGATGTGCAGAAAGAACAGCAAATGTGGACAGCGACCAGCGTGGCTTACCAGAGAACTCTGCGGGGAGCTGAAACATAAAAGGGAAGCTTACAAGAAGTGGAAACTTGAACAGATGACAAGGGAGGCATATAAAGATATTGCTCGGGACTGCAGGGATCAAATCAGAAAGGCCTAAGGACAATTGGAGTTGCAGCTAGCAAGAGATGTGAAGGATAACAGAAAGGGGTTCTATAAGTATGTCAGCAACAAGAAAAGGATCAGAAGTGGTGTAGGTCCCTTACTGAATGGGGCAGGCACCCTCGTGGTGGATGATGCGGAAAAGGCTGAAGTACTCAATGCTTTTTTTACTTCAGTCTTCACAGGGAGGGCCAGCTCGCAGGCTACTTACACGGGGTAACATGGAATGGAGAGAAGAGCGGTCCTCGGTGATGGAAAGTCAGATTAGGGAACACTTAAAGAAATTGGATGTGCACAAGTCCATGGGGCCGGATGAACTGCATCCGAGGGTGCTGAGGGAGTTGGCTGAAGTGATTGCAGAGCCACTGGCCATTATCTTTGAGAACTCGTGGTGAACGGGGGAGGTCCCAGAGGATTGGGAAAAGGCAAATATAGTACCTCTCTTCAAGAAAGGAAAAAAGGAGGATCCGGGGAACTACAGACCGGTCAGCCTCACCTCAATCCCTGGGAAAATCATAGAGCAGGTCCTCAAAGAATCCATCCTGAAACACTTGGAGGAAAATAGAGTGATCAGGAACAGTCAACATGGATTCACCAAGGGCAAATCGTGCCTGACCAACCTGATTTCCTTCTATGATGAGATGACTGGATTTGTGGATGTGGGAAGAGCTGTTGACGTGGTATACCTTGACTTTAGCAAGGCTTTTGATACAGTTTCCCACAGCATTCTCATCGACAAGTTAAGGAAGTATGGGTTGGATGAGTGGACCGTAAGGTGGATCGAAAACTGGCTCGATCAACGGGCTCAGCGGGTAGGAATCAATGGCTCGATGTCTGGTTGGCAACCGGTAATGAGTGGAGTGCCCCAGGGGTCGGTCCTGGGGCTGGTACTATTCAACATCTTCATTAATGATCTTGATGATGGAATAGACTGCATGCTTAGTAAGTTCGCGGATGATACCAAGTTAGGGGGAATGGTAGATACTCTGGAGGGCAGGGACAGGATCCAGGGAGACTTGGACAAATTGGAACACTGGGCTGAAAGAAACCTCATGAGGTTCAACAAAGACAAGTGTAAAGTCCTGCACTTAGGACGAAAAAATCCCATGCACTGCTACAGGCTTGGGACCGATTGGCTAAGTATCAGTGCTGTAGAAAAGGACCTGGGGGTTATGGTGGACGGGAAGATGAATATGAGCCAACAGTGTGCTCTTGTTGCCAAAAAGGCCAATGGCATATTAGGCTGCATCAGGAGGATTATTGCCAGAAGATCGAGGGATGTGATAATTGCCCTCTATTTGACACTGGTCAGGCCGCATCTGAAATACCATGTCCAGTTTTGGGCTCCCCACTACCGAAAGGATGTGGACAAATTAGAAATAGTCCAACAGAGGGCAACAAAAATGATTAGGGGGTTGGGGCACATGACTTATGAGGAGAGACTGAAGGAATTAGGCTTATTTAGTCTACAGAAGAGAAGACTGAGGGGAGATTTGATAGCAACCTTCAACTACTTGAAGGGTTGCTCCAAAGAGGAGGGAGCTAGGCTGTTCTCGATGGTAACAGAGGACAGAACAAGGAGCAACGGTTTCAAATTACAGCTGGGAAGGTCAAGGTTGGATATTAGGAAAAACTTCCTCACTAGGAGGGTGGTGAAGCATTGGAATGGGTTACCTACGGAGGTGATAGAATGTCCATCTTTGGAGATTTTTAAGGCTCGGTTAGACAAAACCCTGGCTGCGGTGATTTAATGGGAGTGGTCCTGCTTTTTAGCAGGGGGTTGGACTAGATTACCTCGTGACGTCCCTTCCATCCCTATGATTCTATGATTCTATGATATTGAACAGAACAGGACACAGATACGCACCCCTGAGGTACCACCTTGTTACGCTCTAAAAATATGGATTAATTATAACTCCCATTCAGGTTCTAAACATAGAGGGGAGAAAGAGACAAAAACATTACATCTAAATGGACGAATGAATAGAAAAATGTCCATGGATGCGGCTGCTTTTAAAAATGTGAGATAAAAATCCTAATTATAATTCGAGGTGGTTAATGCTCACTTTCCTCTTTCTAAGCCTAGCACTGGAGTCGTAATTTCAAATTTTCTACTGAGCCTGCATCAGTCAGCACTGGGAGGGATCTGATGTGAATGTCTCCTGCCCCTCATGCAGAGAAATTGTGCAACAGAGAAACCTCTGTAGTCATGTCGATCATAAATCCACAAGCCAGCTGCCGGGCGGGGAGTCATCCTCTTTTAAAATTAACCACCTAAGTCTGACTGGATTCTTTTAATTTATTTTATCATTGCTCAAGCTTTCCTTTTACGCAGAGCCACCAAGGCATAGCCTCATGACAAATTAAAGAAGATAAGACAGAAATAAATTATATTCTCCAGATTTTTTCATCTGACGCTGCCGCATCCATATAATTAAACTAAGAAAACAGGTGTGTTCAGGCTGGTTAGCACACTCTTCTAGAAGTGATGTGTACATTACAATTTATTTACATTTAATAAAATTTATTGCAGTTTACTGAAATTGAATACCTATTTCATTTTTATTTTTTGTATTGAATCAAAATGGAAAGAAAAAAGCTTCCTACCATACTAAATGAAAATGAATAATTTTGGAGGGAACTGAAATATTTCATTTCAATAAAACTGCACAGTTATATTCTGATTTTGACACTTTCATTTTATGTTCTAATCGAATATGTAATATAAAATAAACTTTGAAAATGTAATAAAACTTTGAAAAAAAATAGTTTCCAACTGAGAAGCCAAAGGGGAACATTTTAAACTCATTGAAATGTCACATTTAAGAAAAAAACTCATGAAAGTGGACACATTCCCATGGAGAACTCTGATTTCAACAAAAGGGCATTATTAGACCGAAAAAAAATGTTCCATTAGAAATTTATTTGACCAAATTTTTATGAGAGACTAAAAAAGAGGAGAGGTTGCAGAACAGTGGGGGTATCTGCAACATTTTGGATGAGTTCATTGTTAATTTGCATTAGTCAACATAATTCATTCAAAACAAACAAGGAGTCCTCTGGCACTTTTAAAGACTAACACATTTATTCATCGCTTTTGTGGGAGAAAATCCCACTTCGTCAGATGCTTTACGGATGGGGAACTTACAGAATGAGGGGAAAATAAATGCAGGGGAATGTAAGTCACAGGATCAAGTCAGACTGGTCCTTGATTCCTTTACCTTACAGAACACAAAATCAAACAGAGCATCAGACCCCACCTACAAAGCAAACCGCCAATCACTGTGCAAAGTTTCAGCCTTTCTCAAAGAAAGTGAAACTAAAAACTTCTTTTCTCTCTCTCTTGTTTTTCCAGCACAAGCAGCCATGGCTGCTACAAATCCAGCCAAAACTCTCCAGGATGAAACGAGCTGCCCCATCTGCCTGGAGTATTTTAAGGATCCAGTGGTGCTAGACTGTGATCACAATTTCTGCAGAGCCTGCATCACCCAGTGCTGGGAGGGATCCCAGACTCTCTCCTGCCCTCAGTGCAGACAGACCTGTCCAGAAAAGAACCTGAGGCCGAACAGGCAGCTCAGGACTATTGTGGAAGCAGCCAGAGGACTCAGGCTGCAATCAGCGAGGGAAGCAGAGACAGAAGGACTGTGTGAGAAACACAGGGAGCCTCTAAAACTCTTCTGCAAGGACGACCAAATCCCCATCTGTGTGGTGTGCGACAGATCCAAGGAGCACCGAGATCACAGGGTGATTCCTGCAGAGGAAGCGGCTGAAGAATTCAAGGTACGACCCAGTGTTGTTTTACAGCCAGAGCCCTGGGAACCACTTCCCCCAGCTGTGTGTGTGTGTGAGTGGCAGGGGAGGGTGGAGGGTGGGGGAACACCATGAATGCTGGGGACTCCCTCCCTCCCCCACTGGGAGGGCTCCACTCTGTGCTCTTTTGGGGCAGCCGGGGGTGGAGGCAGGGCACCGATAGGGCAGGGGTGGGGTGTGGGCTGTCACCAAATCATGATGGAGGCAGGGCGGGAAAGGGCAGCACATAGTGGTGGGATTGGCCAGAATCAGGACCACCAGGGTTGGATTATTGCTGGGCTGTGGGGCCCCCTTTAGCCCAGGGCTGCAGCCCCTGCGATACTCTGGCCTGGGTGTCCTGGGCAGGGAGAGACCCACTTTTCTGTCCCTCCCCACTTGTGGCATCTTCCAGAGTTATGGACACCATTTCTCTGCTCCTCCGGCTCATCCCCGCCCTAAGCAGGCCACGGTCTAAAAAGAGACAAGATAATCCAAGGGTGGAAGGGGAAACTGAAGCACAAAGCAGGGACTTGAGTTATCCAGGGTCACTCAGCAGGTCTCTGGCAGATCTGGGACTAGAGCTCAGGGCTTCCAAACCACAGGGCCCTAACCACTAGACACTCCTCCCTCTGAGCACTAATTAAATAAGGGCAATAGGAGAGAAAGATGCCTTGAGAAACCTCCCAGACCCAGCAGGAGATGGTGACTCCCACTGGGAGTCTGAATTCCCGTGTTCCCCATGAGAGGTTAAGCTCAGATGTCGCCTGCACTGGAGGAGATCGCTGGGCTAAACGCTGGGTGGGCCCTCAGCACCTTGAGAACATGGACAAAAGGACTCCAGACAGGCAGGTTCAGGCCACACACCACTGGGGTTAGACGGGGATGCAACAAAACTAATCCCTGGGCGGTGCTGAGCTGTGTCAGGTGAAGAATCCGCCAAAGTGGTTCCAGCATCCGTAGGCTGCTCTCCATGGGGTGGGATTTTGAAATCTCCATGGCTTCCTGGGGCTTTGGTGGGATCTGGGAATAGCTACCCAGACAGCATTGCCACTGGAAGGGGCCGGGCCAGCCAAAGTTCTTGCCAAAAGCCATGTCTAATGGGGTTTCTCCAAATGCTCAGCACAGTTCTGACCAACCAGTGCCACTCCCTGCTGGTCAGGGCTGAATTTCAGAGGGAGTTGGGCTCCACTGAGAATCCCCACCTGTATTTTGAGCCCTGGTGGCATCTGGGATTTGTATCTCTTTGTTGGTTAAACCTTCCCTGAAACTGGATATTTCGCCTGGGGAAAGAAAAATCCCAGGCTCTGACTCAGTTTCTTGTTAGTGTAAATCAATGGAGAAACAAATCTGATACCATAAACCTACTGGGATTTCCAATCATCAGTAATGTGTTTATGTTGGAGAGGACATCCTCATATTCCCCACCGACCGCTCTGAGTCCTTCAATAAAAATATCAACACTCAAAACATTTTCTATTTCTTCAGGAAAAGATACAGGCCCATTTGAAGACACTGAGGGAAGAGAGAGAAAAACTCCAGGAATGTAAAGTGACCAGAGAGAAGAGGAGCCAGGAGAATTTGGTAGGTGACCATTGTTATTTACCTGAGTTAGTAACGAGTCGGATGCAGTTGGTTCAACATTTCAGAGTCGACAAATCTGCAGTTTTCCTGGAAAAAAAACTGTAGTGCAGAAAACGTCAGCTCTAGTGCTGATCCCTGTCTCTCCAGATTTGGATCTGCATCCCCTAGGCCAGCGACAGTCATTATCCGAGCCATGTCAGACATGGGAATATCCTCGTATGGGATTCTGATGCCAAGTGGAAAGGGTGTGAGAGAATCCCTGTTCAGTACCACAGCATATTGTTCAGTGCTATATAACCTATGATTTGTAAAGCAATTCTCCCTCTTCCACACTGAGAGCTCCATGAAAGGGCTTCCGACTCCACCCATGTCTCTGACCAGCTCTTTCCCTATTTTTATTACTTTTACAGAGAAAAACACAAACCGAGAGGCAGAAGATTGTGTCTGAATTTCAGCAACTGCGGCAGTTCCTGGAGGAACAAGAGCGACTCCTGCTCGCCCAGCTGGAGAAGCTGGAGAAGGAGATGGGGATGTTTCATACTGATAATATCACCACACTTTCTGAGGAGATTTCCCATCTCAGTGAGCTGATCAGTGAGGTGGAAGGAAAGTGTCAGAAGCCAACAAATGAATTCCTGCAGGTGAGACTGAGTTAGAAACACTTCAGACCCCAGCACAGAGACAGGACAGCTCCAAAAATATGGGCACAGGAGTCCAGCAGTCAGAGATCTCAGTGTAACTCAATGAGTGAATTCCTGGCATGTGAAAGAGTATGGTCCTTTGCAGAGTCTCAGGCACTTTGGCCATGTCTACAGTACAAAAAGTTAGGTCGACTTAACAAAGTGGTTTCCCTGAATGGGGACTTAGTAAGTCGACCCAACTGCCCTTAGGTCGACCTAAGAAAGTGGACTTAAGCGTCCACACTGTGCTTAGATCGACCTAAGGAGTCGACTTAAGGGTTAGGTCGACCTAACCAGTGGTTCTTATTAAGTCGACCTAAGCTTTCATTAAGTTGACGTAAGGAATTTCTTAAGTCGACTTAATGAAAGCCTGGTGTGGACAGGGACTAAGATAGGTCGACGTAAGCCTCCTTATGTCGACTTAAGTTGGAAGTGTAGACATAGCCTTTGAAACTAGAAATGGAAAAGCCCCATTAGCTCAATGAATCCACAGTCCTGGGGTCAAGCGTGGCCTCTTTCCTCCACCTTCGCAATATCCCATCTCTGGATTTTCCTGTGGGATGTCAGATTAGGATTGAAATTCTTTTTTCTCTCTCTCCTCTAGGGTGTCAGAAGCATGTTGAGCAGGTCCGTGGCTCACTGTCTCTCTCCCTCACATATCACAATTCTGAGAAAGCTTAAAGATGATGTTAGCATTGTATCTCCCCAGGGCTCTACAGGGAAAAGTGTAGGGAAGGTCACATTTTGGATAAAATTCTCCACGATGAATTTCCTCCTGAGTTTCTCAGCCTTTTCTAGAAAACTCTGGAATTATCCATTCAGTGGGAAAGACTGACCTACAACATTTTGAAGAGATGTCACATCCTGGGGGACTGGCTGCCTCCTTATTATGGGGATGGGAATATAGGCCTGCTGGGGGGTTGTTACCATGCAGCCCAGGGCAGTGGTGATCAAGACTCTTTTCTCTCTGAGGATGTTTGGAATAAGCTAGGGACAGGGAAGTTGCTGTACCAGTTTAATTCCTAGTAGCAGATTTCTACAATAATTAACATGGGACCCTTCTGTCCATCAGTAGAGCCCAGCAGATCCTTGGATATGGCAGGGCCTAGCCTAGGGAGCGGGGGGAGGAGAGGGTGTTGGGGAAAGGCAGTGTCTAGGGCCAATTATCCTGGGGGGGCCTCTGGCCCCCACCCAGCGCAGAGGAGGAGTAGAGTGGGCCAGCCCAGAGGCCAGACTCTGTGCTCACATCTCTCCCTTAGGCTGGCTTCCTGGACGGCCCTGGATATCTTCTATATGTTCCCACACAGGGCTCTATCCTCCAGAGCACAGAGGCCAAGGAGGAAACTGGACACAGAGACTCAATTCCACCTTTTTTCCCAGAGCTGATCTGTCCAGGACACCGTTGAAGAACATGAGATATCTCAAAGAGAAGGTTGCACGGCCATGGCCTGTGTTGCACTTTCTCAGTGGCTTGGAGAAGTAGGGAAATGCTAACTTCAGGCCCATTAGAGAAGTGAATCATTAGGAAGAACTTAAAAAGTGTCACTAAGTGAAATATAACCACGTGAAATTGTTTCTCTCCAGGTGTGAGAAGGGGAAGTTCCAGCGGCCGAAGGAGATCTCTCCTGGACTAGAAAAGGAACTCAGCGATGTCTCCCAGAAAGCTGTCGCTCTAATAGAGACTGTGAGGACATTCGAAGGTACTGGGAAAGGACCTGTGGGTCCATAAAGTAGCTGCCAGCGGAGCCGAGGGGCTGGTGTCTCAGCCCTCACACATCCCCCTTAGGTCAGTCGAGAGACTCTTGGTGAGGACACATCACTGACTCAAAGAGGGCAGTGGGGATATTCACCCCCACAGTAATTACTGTGTTGGATGTAGGTTGACCTAACATAGGTCAATTTCCCGTTCTAGTGTAGAGAAGGGAGGAGATTATGGGAGGAGAAAGACTCTGGCCAATTGGTTCATAATTTAATGATGCTTCTATTTAATTGTTATGTGAGAATGTCACACAGGGTCCAAGTCTGTCCAGTGGATAAATTCAAACCTTTCTTTGCCCCAAAGGGATGCAATTACTATTAAAGTAAGAAATGATGGACAGACAGACAGACAGATGTACTGGCCAGTGACCTTCTCCTGGGGCACTGGTGGTCACGGTGGGTTTCACTGATGAAGCTCCATCAATCCCTTACAATATCTGACATATTATAATACACAGCCAAGTGATACATTTATTAGTTCTATTCCAATCATCTTCGCGTGTTGTGAGTATTAAGTATCTTCCATAACTCACACAACACACATGCAAAAAAACCTTTGTCAGATGCATGCAGAGGAAAGTAGAGTTGAGAGGTGTATACACAGGCCGGGGTGAAGGAGGGCAAGTGCCAGCAAAGTCAGTTCAGTTGGGGTGGATGAGGCCCATTCACTCCAGGTGATTGGAAGGGGAGAATGTGTGAACAGGGACAATCACTTTTTGTAATGTGTTAACCATTCCTAGTCCCTGTTCAGACTCAGCCTGATTGGGTCAAGTTTGCAAATTGGTTCCTGCATCGGACAACACGGCTTGGAGCCCACCAAAACTTAAGCCTGAAGAAATGTGTTAATTTTTAAGGTGCCACAGAACTTTCGTTGTTTTTGCTGTACACAGACTAACAGACTATCCCTCTGGATAGTTTCATCTTATTGTTCTTTTTTCTGATTGGTCACATATTGTGCATAGGTCACGTTAACGCTTGTCTCCACATAACATAGGGGATTTGGGATTTTGCTAACTGCTCCTTGTCAGGACATTTTGGGTGTCTGTTAACACCCCATGTGATCAAAATATCTTTGTACCACACAGAAAGGTATGAACACGACACTTAATACAAGCCACCATTTCCCTTAGACCAAGCAAACTCAGTGAGTTTGCAGATGAGAGGAAGCTGGGGGAGCGGTAGATACTCTGGAGGGAAGCGATAAGATGCAGACGTAGACGAGTTGGAGCATTGGGCCAAAAGAGCTCTCGCGAAGTTCAGCAAGGCCAAGGGCAGGGTCCTGCTCTTAGAACGGAAGAATCCCAGGCCCTGCTACAGACAGGGACCGACTGGCCGGGCAGCAGCTCTGCAGAGAAGGTTGTTGGGGTAACAGTGGAGAAGAAGCTGGAGATGAGTCAATAGTGTGTTCTTATTACTAAGAAGGCTATCTGCGTATTGGGAGCATTAGTAGGAGGATTGCCAGGAAACATGGGGCCATTGGAGAAGGGATGTAACCCTGGCCGGCTTCAGAACTTCCTCAGCCTGGGCTAAGGTCTGCACCGGCCCCTGCAGCCACTGGACAACAGATTCGCAAATCGCCTCCCCTCTCTCCTCCTGCCAGCACAGGGGGAATCTGACCCATTGAGCCAACCTTCCCCTGCCTCAGTTCCCACACTGATAAACTGATTTTCTTATTATTCACATTCCTGCCTCTGGAGGACGAGGCCCCATTGCTCTCCTGCCTGTGGAGAGGCTGAGCAAAGAGACCCGACAACCTACAAGTCAAGTCTGGATTTTCTTAATATCCCGTTAGGGACCAAAGTGGGGAAAGTTATTTTATGTCAGTGTTTGTGTGATCTGGGTCTGGGGCTCTTGGTTTGACAAAAGACAATAAATGAAGGAGACAAACCCACTGGAGTCTGAAAGGTGGGAGGAAAAAGTGAGTCTCTTACAGACTGTCTGGCCTGGGATGGTTGTGAGGCATCAGGGGTGTTGATTCCATTGGTGGGAGATGCCTGAAGGAGAGAGGAAAGAGGTAGTTTCAGATTAGTTTATATTAAATCCCTAAGTGTGTCTTTGGGCCTCTGTCTGTTTCTCTGTCCTGATGAAAACACTGTTAACTGATATACGTATAGAAAAGAGTGTGAATGTGTTATAACGAGAAAACCCTGAAATTTCATCTCTTTTCTCCTTTCCCCTCCAGACACTCTGCTGTCTGCACTGGAGGAAAAAGTACAGATATCGCCAGGATCATTCCCACAGGGTGAGTTTTCTGGTGAAGATTATTTTTCATATCCTAATATTCCCCTGAGAATATTTTCGTGACATTGTTGATGCAGTTAAAACCCAGCCCCACCCCGGCCGTGACAGACCCAGCCCTGAAATAAACCCACGACAGGCTAAGGAGGCCCATTTTGAAATGAATCCTGACACCACCCTGCGTCCTCTACTCGTGCCCAGCTGGTGACAGAAGTCGTCACATGGAGCAGCCCCCGCCCAGAGCTCTCTGCCCTGAGGGCTGACACCTCCCTCTCCTTTACCCCGGTGCAGGGGTCTTCCCATCACTCTTCTCCAGCGCCCCCCCTTTCCTCTGGGTGGGGCTGGGCTCCCCCTGGAGCTGCTCTCTGGATTGGGGAGATGTTGGTCTTCTGGTGCTTGGCCTCTCCCTTGTCTCTGGGCTGGGGATGGGCTTCCCCCACCCAGTGCCACCCCCGACTCTCGGGGCTTTATTTCTCTGTCCAAATGTTGGGTCTTCTCTGTCCCTGGCCTGAAAGCTGAGGCTGCATTAGGGGCAGGAGCCTCCCTGAGGGGTTTCCAGCTGGTACCTGCCTTTTCTGCTCCCCCCTCACTAAATGTTCTGACCCCTCCCTGGCTGTGTCTCTTCTGCGGGGAATGGAGCAGCCCCAGGCAGGAGAGCCAGGAGCTGGAGCCTCTAGGAGGGAATGAGAAACAGGCTGAGGAGGGGCAGTGACGGCTCTGCTCGGCCTCAGTTGCCCAGGTCAGAGACAGCTCCCAGCGTCCAGGAGTGTCCCAGCCACAGCAGAGCTGCTGGAATGGGAGAAATGGTCCCAGCCAGGAGCGTTGCTCCAAAAAAGAGATTTGGGTCACAGACCCCTGTGCCTGGCCTGACATTCCCCCCTGAGAGACTCCACGCCCCACATCTCGCCCTGATCCCGGCAGGCCAAGCCCAGTGCTGCTTCTGGTTCCTGGTGTGCCCGGGGGCCCTGCACGACTGGCTCCTGCCCCCCCCCCCCAATCTTCCCTTGCCCAATCCCACTCTGAGCTTCTGAGGCCATCTGCCCTGCAGGACGTACCTTGCTGGAGTGGGGGGGGCCTCCGGACACTGGGCGCCTGGTTCCCATTTCCTGCCTTGCTCCGTCCTGGGCCATGGTCTGGGAGCTCAGCCGGGCGGGAGGTTTAAAAAGTCGCGGTCGGCCCCAGCTCCCAGGCGTGGCTTGGGGCACTGCCCGGCTCGTGTTCCCAGGGCCAGTGACACCCCTAATTCCAGCCTCCCCCAGGACTGAGCTCTGCCCCTAACACTCTGATTCTCCCCCAGTGACTGTGACTCTGGATCCAGACACGGCTCATCCCCAACTCGTCCTGTCTGAGGATGGGAAACGTGTGAGATGGGGACACACACGGCAGGATCTGCCCAACAACCCTGAGAGATTTGACACTGCGCTCTGTGTGCTGGGCCGTGAGGGATTCACCTCGGGGAGACATTGCTGGGAGGTGGAGGTGGGGGGTTGGCAATGCTGGGGTTTGGGGGTGGCCAGAGAGTCTGTGCAGAGGAAGAGAGAGATCAGCTACAGCCCCGAGGAGGGGATCTGGGCTGTGTGGCGATGGGGGGATCAGTTCTGGGCTCTCACCTCCCCCAAGACCCTCCTGCCCCAGAGCCGAGTCCCCAGCAGGATCCGGGTGTGTCTGGACTGTGACTGGGGGCAGGTGACATTTTTCAGGGCTGGTGACGAGGCCCCAATCTTCACTTTCCTGCCGGGCTCTGTCCCCGGGGAGAGAATCCGACCCTGGCTCTGGGTGTGGGACACAAACACCGGCCTCCGACTGTGTCCCTGAGACAACAAGGGGGGGAGGGGAAAGGGGAACATCCTCCTGCCTTGGCCCCTGAAATCAGCCTCTCCAGCTTCATACACCCCTGGTCTGTATGACCCTGGAGGACTCTGATCTACCCCGAGTCACTGGGGCCAAGGTGAGATGGACCAGAGCGAAGAGAGGAAAGAAAAGGGAAAGAGAAAGTAAAACCAAATAGCCGGGGAATCCTGGAGAAATGGTGTAAAATAGCTGTGGAAACACCGTGAAGAAACACGCTGAAGAGGGGACCCAGCCAGAGGCAGCAAGAGGGGAAACGATTAACTCAGAGGAAGATGGAAAACATGAGGGGGACGATGTGGAACAGGGATCAGGAGAGTAGCAGAGACACAGAGCAATAATCAGGGATGGGAAATGAGGGCTAAAATAATGGTGAGTAAAAACAACAGTGTTAAAGAAAAGGGATGAGGAAGGAAACACAAAAGGACAGAGATTTATAAACCATCACTGAAGATGAGACTGTAATTCATGGATTTCACTGTGTTGTCATTTTATTGTCATTAAAAAAAACTGTTTCCAAAATCTGTGTGTCTTTTCCATGGCTGGGCATTGAATCTCCTGCCCAGCAACTTTCCAATCTGGCGGGTATTCACAGTAAATTACATTACAGTAAAGTGAACAAGACAATATTCCTTCCTTCCTTCCTGTGTTTTAATTTCCCAGCCTCAGCTGTTGTGGGGAGAGTGGTGGGTTTGCTTCCCTACTTGTCTGTGTCCCTCCAGCACCAACAGGGAATGTCCCGGCAGGTCCTGTGATGGGAGCTGGGGTTTTCCTGTGCCATGTGGCTATCCAGCCTGTGCTCTGTCTCTTGTGGAGTCTATAGCCAGGTAAATCAGGAACTCCCCAGCTGATCTCTGCGGGAGGGCCAAGGGCTCTTCTCCGCCCCCGGAGCCCTGCACCCCGCCGGACCTGTTAAGCATTGGTAAAGTGCCTGCAATTTTTCTTTCTGCCAGCAGAGGGAGCCCCATCACTTGAGAAATGCAGTGGGGGCGTGCCATCTGGTGGCGAAAAGTCAAAACTGCAGGCGCCTCTACCAGCATCTTGCAGATTCTGGGGCTGGGAGCAGGGGTTTTTCAGCAGAAGTGGGGGACCCCAGCTGGGCGCCTTGCTTTGAGGCTGGGCGCCTAGCTGGGCAGACATTTTTTGACACCTGGCCTGAGCACCAGATCTGGGTCCTGAGAAAAAAAGATTGAAAACCACCAATCTCAGAAGCTGATAACCATTGGGACTCTTCAGTCTCTCTAGTTGTAGCTGGTCCACTGGGGTTAATAATAAAGAATGACTGGAGCTGGGGACTGGACCCAGGGTTCCCACCTCTCAGACAGGTCCCCATCCTCAGGCCGGCAGGGTCAGTCTCACACTCTGGTCAATGACTAATGAGGAGTTAATCTACAGTGGGACAGTCCCTGGGCCAGAGAGAGAGACTGTGTCTAGTGCAATGAGTGGGGCACACGTCTGAGAGGGGGAGACCCCAGATCCAACCAGTCTCTTCCCATCACTCTCATTGTTTCTCCAGAGCTGGTGGTGACGCTGTCCCTCCATAGAAGGATGGGGATTGCCGGAGGGGGGAAAGGAGAGTTGTGAACACCCTGGGCAGAGGCCTGCACTGATAGGAGAGATTTCTCAGCTGGTCTATTGCATGTCAGGAAAACAGTGCTAAGAGATGAGCCCGGCCAGCACTGGCTGAAGCGAAGGAAAGGTTGAAATGAAACATTAAACAGTTTTACTGGGTGTAATTCAGCCCATAGCCAACAGACCGAGCTGAGCTAAGGTCATTGCACACTGGAAGGGAGGGGTCAGGATGACACAAGTTCTCAGCCAGGTCCAGCTTTGGGTGACAGATCAGTTTAGCTGCTTTGATTGGTTTATGAGACTGGACCAATCAGGAAGTGAAGGGCAGATATGTTAATGTGAGGATTGAAGGAGTAACCAATCAGTGTATGCCAAGCACCACATATAAGGCAGAGAGTGGTGACTTGCTTGAGTGCGGGTGCAGCTAAGATTTTGAGGTGGGAGTGGGAGTGCTGGAATAAGATGTGAGAAAAGTTACGTAGAGCGTAACAGGCTTTCGGTAAAGTTTGTGAGAGAAAACCAGCAATCTGCTCTGGTTTTTTCTCCATTTATGTTGTTTTATTTTCTACACTCTGCTAGAATTGGTGCACGGCATTCTGTAGGAAGATCTATAGACAGAGTAATCTTTTACAGTGCTGTGAATCCAGATCTAATCCATTAAGTTTGGCTTTCTTGTTCTGAATTTGAATTGATGAAGCTGAGAACATCAATTGATTTGGAAAACAGAGAGGGAAAGTCTTTTCTGTAAAAAAAAAAAAAATAGATGAATGCCTATTTTCTCTAATTCTTATCTATGCTCTAGCCATAGATCATAGAATCATAGAATAATAGGGTTGGAAGGGACCTCACGAGGTCATCTAGTCCAACCCCCTGCTAAAAAGCAGGACCTCTCCCCCTAAATCACCCCAGCCAGGGTTTTGTCTAACCGAGCCTTAAAAATCTCCAAAGATGGAGATTCTACCACCTCCCTAGATAGCCCATTCCAATGCTTCACCACCCTCCTAGTGAGAAAGTTTTTCCTAATATCCAACCTTGACCTCCCCAGCTGTAATTTGAAACCATTGCTCCTTGTTCTGTCCTCTGTTACCCTCAAGAACAGCCTAGCTCCCTCCTCTTTGGAGCAACCAAAGTAGTTGGTAGTTGAAGGTTGCTATCAAATCTCCCCTCAGTCTTCTCTTCTGTAGACTAAATAAGCCTAGTTCCTTTAGTCTCTCCTCATAAGTCATGTGCCCCAGCCCCCTAATCATTTTTGTTGCCCTCCGCTGGACTCTTTCTACTTTGTCCACATCCTTTCTGTAGTGGGGAGCCCAAAACTGGACACAGTATTCCAGATGTGGCCTGACCAGTGTCGAATAGAGGGGAATTATCACATCCCTCAATCTGCTGGCAATACTCCTACTGATGCAGCCTAATATGCCATTGGCCTTTTTGGCAACAAGGGCACACTGTTGGCTCATATTCATCTTCCCATCCACCATAACCCCCAGGTCCTTTTCTACAGCGCTGCTACTTAGCCGATCGGTCCCCAGCCTGTAGCAGTGCATGGGATTTTTCCATCCTAAGTGCAGGACTTTGCACTTGTCTTTGTTGAACCTCATGAGGTTTCTTTCGGCCCAGTGTTCCAATTTTTCCAGGGCTCCCTGGATCCTATCCCTGCCCTCCAGAGTATCTACCATTCCCCCCAACTTGGTGTCATCCGCAAACTTACTAAGTACGCAGTCTATTCCATCATCAAGATCATTAATGAAGATGTTGAATAGAACCGGCACCAGGACCGACCCCTGGGGCACTCCACTCGTTACTGGTTGCTAACCAGACAACGAGCCATTGATTCCTACCCGCTGAGCCCATTGATCTAACCAGTTGTCGATCCACCTTACGGTCCACTCGTCCAACCCATACTTCCTTAACTTGCCGACGAGTATGCTGTGGGAAACCGTATCAAAAGCCTTGCTAAAGTCAAGGTATACCACGTCAATGGCTCTTCCCGCATCCAGTCATCTCATCATAGAAGGAAATCAGGTTGGTCAGGCATGATTTTCCCTTGGTGAATCCATGTTGACTGTTCCTGATCACTCTATTTTCCTCCAAGTGTTTCAGGATGGATTCCTTGAGGACCTGCTCCATGATTTTCCCAGGGATTGAGGTGAGGCTGACCGATCTGTAGTTCCCCGGATCCTCCTTTTTCCCTTTCTTAAAGATAGGTACTATATTTGCCTTTTTCCAATCCTCCGGGACCACCCCCTTTCACCACGAGTTCTCAAAGATAATGGCCAGCAGCTTTGCAATCACTTCCCCGAACTCCCTCAGCACTCTTGGATGCAGTTCATCCGGCCCCATGGACTTGTGCACATCCAATTTCATTAAGTGTTCTCTAACCTGACTTTCCATCACCGAGGGCCACTCTCCTTCTCTCCATTCTGTGTTACCCCATGTAGTAGCCTGGGAGCTGGCCCTCCCTGTGAAGACTAAAGTAAAAAAAGCATTGAGTACGTCAGCCTTTTCTGCATCATCCTCCACGAGGATGCCTGCCCCATTCAGTAAGGGACCTACACCACCTCTCATCCTTTTCTTGTTGCTGATATACTTATAGAACCCCTTTCTGTTGTCCTTCACATCTCTTGCTAGCTGCAACTCCAATTGTCCTTTGGCCTTTCTGATTTGATCCCTGCAGTCCCGAGCAATATCTTTATATGCCTCCCTTGTCATCTGTCCAAGCTTCCACTTCTTGTAAGCCTCCCTTTTATGTTTCAGCTCCCCGAAGAGTTCCCTGCTAAGCCACACTGGTTGCCGTCCACATGGGAAGGAGGAAAATGTATTATAGACAGGTGAATGATTAAAACAATCATTTCAATGAATGACATGGCATTAAAAGATAGAATTTTAAAATATTAATAACAGCAAAATCTGGGTTAGTTTTGTGGCCTTCTAGTTCTAAGCTCACAGGCTGTGCTGGGGTCACATCTTCAGAATTTCTTCACAGTCAAAAGATTAGCAAATGAGAGGTTTCCCTCATCATAAGTCTTTAGCAAATGAAAGGTTTCCCACATCACAAGCTTGCAGGAGCTGGGGCTTTAACACACAAATCAACAACGCAGCAGCCAAACAAACCTCAAATACTGAGAGCCCAAGATAAAATCACCAGAGTTGGGGGCACTGCTGGTACAAATCCTTCTTCCCCTGAGCCAAAGCAGTCTGAGTGTAAATGAGAATCAGGGTTTCCAAACACTGACCTCACCTTCCCCAAGGTTTTACCCTGCTGC
>VOCT01036839.1:0-22681 GCA_007922175.1 Pelusios castaneus | reverse complement strand
TTTTATAAGTTTATTGGTTTCATTCATAATTTGTGTCAATCATTGGTCTCAATTCATTTCTTAGTTTTATAAGTTTATTGGTTTCATTCATAATTTGTGTCAATCATTGGTTTATTAGTTTTATAACTGTCTCTCATTGTATTATTGCTCTTAATTGGTTTATAACTTTTTCTCACCTTAATTGGTTTATTGATTTCATCCATAACTTGTATCAATCCTTCTCTAACCCTAATTGGTTCATGATGATTGACATCTGTAATGGGTCCCTATTTGCAACATTGGTTTATGATGTCTGGTAAATGGGATTGTGGACCCTGCGCTCTGTGTGGCTAGCGCGGGGCTAGAACCACCAGTCAGGGGGTTTTTTTGGCTGGGGAGGTGGGGGGCCTTTGCCCTCTAAGCCACTGTCTCCCAGCTTGCATTGCTGTGAAAATCTATGCCTATATACCCTTAGGCAAGCGGCATGACACCTCTTTTTACCCAGTCACTGCAGTATTTACAGTAAAGTCATGTAAAACTCCATATTAAAAATGTAATATTGAAACTGTTAAACTCCATCTTGGAAATGTTAAACTCCATCTTTGACCAATGTACCTTATCTTGTGTGAAACTATTTCTAGAGTGAATAGCTTATATTGTCTGAGCAAGGTGTGGATGGAGGGTGTATGTATGTGTGAACCAGTCCCAAACTGCCAGCTTGTCCTGATGAATGCGAAGTCCATTCCAACGGCTGAAGAATGTGAACACAGCCCCAAAAGTAAAAGGATCCACCCCAGAGACAAAAGGATAAAAATCAATCAAGCTATCAAGAAACAAGCTAGAAGTCACGTCTGCAGCTGCCTGGTGACCAACGGACACACAGAGCCCCTGAAGCAGCGTGACCTATAAAGACTGGGTGAGACTCCAAAGTTTTGGGGGACGGTTCTGCATACACCTGAAAGAAGGAGCGTCGGTGCGCGCCCGACAGACCCCGCTCTTCCTCGTGTTCAGCTTCCCTGGCCAGGTAGCTACCACGAGCAACGATCTCCAGCAACGGACTAAAGCCACAATCAGGACTGGTAATTGTATAAACTGCAGAATATTTTCTGGTGTGTTTGGGAGCGTGGATGAGTGTGTGTGCGTGTGTAGGTATATGTCAGTTTATAATTTTGTTCTTTTCTATAATAAACACGGCGTGTTGCCTTTTCCCCTTTAAAAGATCTTGGACACTCTTTTTGGTATAACAACACGGTCCGGGCTTTCCTCTTTGCTTCCCACATCAGGCCTGGGGTGAGTTTCTTGGGCCAGGAGCAAAATTCCAAGAGAAAAGCCACAAGCCGGCCATGGCGGAAATTCCAGAAAAAGCTGGGGGTTGTTTCCTTGCACTTTGATGTGTCCGAAATGGCTTCTCATTGCAGGGAAGGGCTCATACTGACAGTGCTCCGGGATAAAGGGAATTGGTCCCTCCCACAGCGAGATACGGGGGGAGGTGCCCTCTCCCCAGGGGTGTCAGTCTTGGGGCTAGCGATGCTATTGGCTGATCCATGGAACACTGAGACAGAGCAGACCAGATTCCCCAGGGCAGGGTTGGTCCCAGCTGGGTCCCCCAGCTCAGTGGGAGGGATCCTTCCTTCCCATGCCCTAGACTTTTAGATCGGCCTTCCCGCAGAGAGCTCCCCCCTCATTCTATCCCACATTCTCTCCTCCTGTGCCCCCTTCTCCGTAAGCAACCTTTAATCCCCCGCCCCCTCCGCCGCCTGCACATCCCCCACTGTCTGCTGCTACATTTCAGTTTTGTCCCAAATGTACATTTTAGCTCTACCTGTTGTGATTTTCCTACACCGGCAGCTGTCACAGAGACTGGTCTGAGCACTTGAAAGGGAAGTGCGATATGCTGCATCCCATAGACGCCATTGTGGAGTAATCTGTGCATCACTCACGTTCACCCTTACAGTGTAACTGGGCATCGCTTGACACAAAGCATGTCATCTCAGGTGTTTTTGAAATGCTCAAGTCATGATGAACATTCCTCTTATGGTAGCTTAGGGAGACGCTCCGGGTCAGGGTGGGAGGTTTTGGACGGCGGTCTTCTTGTGTAGGAAAAGATCTGTTTTCTGTAATATGCCTTGATGTCCTAGCTCCGTGAAATAGGGATGAAATTGGCTGAAAGCTCTTTCACCAAGCCAGAGAGATCTTGTGAAAATAGGGAGAAATGTGCGAGAGAGTCAGGGCATGTGGAACAAAGGTTCCAAATGTTCAAAAGAGCTGAAACCTGTCTCTCTGAACTCCTCTGGATGACCTCTATCATCCAGAGAGGATCGGAAGTACAGAATGACGTTCAAGCAGATGGCTATCACATGGGAGGAGAGGGAGAATCGTGTGTGAGGATGTGTGGGAACACATTTCCCCTAGTGTCGACAACAGCTGCAGGATGTGACCCTGAACTGGTATTGCTCCCCTCCCACCATCCAATAGGTCAGAAGTGGAAGAAAGCACTTTTGCCAAGACAAAGATCTCCTGGGTGAGGCTGCAGGTTAGGGTCGGGAGTAGTGGGAACTCATTTCCCATGTGTAGTAAAGAGCTGCTGGAAGTGTCCCTGAATTCCATTTGATGCCCTACCCACCAAATATCTGCAGAAATAGATGCAGGCTCTTTTTTTCTTAATCTAAAGCTGTTTTTTCTCTAAAGCTGATTTTGAAGAGAGAATGGTCATATGAAGAGTACGACGTAGTGGGCGTATCTTCCACGATATCCATGCGCTAAATAAATCCCACAATATCCAGATAGCCAGTTTTTTTCAGAGGGGTTGGGGGGGTCCCAGCTGTCATGAGGAGGTGCAGGATATCCCTCTGAACTAGTCTAGATGCCCTCTTCATCCAAATACGTTCAGAAGTAGACGAAAGCTCTTTCATTAAGACCAACATATCATGGGCGTATAGGGAGACACTCTGGGTGAAGGTGGGGGTGTGTGTGGGAACTGGCTTCCTCCTGTGACAAAGAGCTTCAGAATTGATCCCTGAATTTTTTTGAGGCCCTTCTCCAACCAAAGAGATTTGGACATGGCAGAAAACACTTTCAACGAGATGGATCTGTCATGGGAGCCTAAGGAGAGGCTGGGGGTGAGGATCGGAAGTGTGGCAACAGGAGTTCATCTTCTCGAAAAGAGCTGCAGGATACCTCTGGAACTAGTCCTTAGGCCCAGTCCACATCCAGGTATGTTCCAAACTGGCAGAAACTCTTTCACCAAGACAGAGATATCATGGGAGCCTAGCAATAGGCTGCAGTTGAGGTTGGTGAGCTGTGGGAACTCAGGGTCCTCGTGCAGAAAAAAGGTTGAGGGATGTCTCCCTACACTCATCTTGATGACCTCTGTCCATCCAAAGAGGTTCAGAAGTAGAAGACTCACTTTCAAAGAGATGGATATATCATGGGAGCCTAGGGAGAGGCTGTGTGTGAGGGTGGCAATGTGGTGGAACACATTTCCCTAGTGTCCTAAACAGCTGCCGGATTTGACCCTGAACTGGTATTGATGCCCTCCCACCTCCCAAATAGGTGGAAGTGGAAGAAAGCACTTTTACCAAGACAATGTTATCATGGGAGAGGCTGTAGGTGAGAATGGGGAGGTGTGGGAACTCATTTGCCACGTATAGTAAAGAGCTGCAGTATATGTTCCTGAACTCCTTTTGATGCCCACTCCATTCAAATTCTCCATCCAAATCCATTCGGAAGTAGATGAAGGCTCTTTCACTAAGATGGCTACGTCATAGGCACCTATGGAGACGCTGTGACTGAGGTTGGGGACTGTGGGAACACATTTCCCTAGTGTCGTAAACAGCAGCTGTATGTGACCCTGAACTGGTATTGATACCCCCTTACCACCCAAATATGTTGGAAGTGGAAGGAAACACTTTTGCCAAGACAAAGACATCATGAGTGAGGCTGCAGGTATGGGTGGGGAGTAGTGGGAACTCATTTCCCCCGTGTAGGAAAGAACTGCAGGATGTGTCCCTGAACTCATTTTGATGTTCTCGCTCCATCCAAAAAGGGTCGGAAATGGCAGAAAGCACTTTCCCCAAAATGGAGATATCACGGGAGCCTAGAGGGAGGCTGTGGAATGGGGTTGTGCAGTGTGGGATCTCGGCTTCATCGTTTCAAAAACACCTGCAGGTATTCTCCATGTACTTCTCTTGATTCCCTCTCTCCATCCATGGCGGTTCAGAAGTGGCAGAAAACACCTTTGCTGAGATGGATATCTCAGGGGAGTCCAAAGAGAGGCTGCGTGTAGTGATTGGAAAGGTGGGGCGGGGGATGGGTCTCGGCTACCTCCTGTCCAAAAGAGTTGCAGGATGCCTCCTTGAACTGCTCTTGATTCCCTCTCTCTATCCAAATAGATTTGGAAGTGGCAGAATGTATTTTCACCGAGATGGAGCGCTTATGGGAGCCTAAGAAGAAGCTGTGTGTTGAGAGTGGGGAGGAGTGTAATCTTGGCTTCTTCATGTCGCAAAGATCTGAAGGATGTTCTCTGAACTCCTGTTGGTTCCCTCTCTCAATCTAAATAGGTTTGGACATGGCAGAAAGCACCTTCGCTGAGTTGGAGATCTCATGGGAGTTTAAGGAGAGAGTGCGGGTTGGGCGTTTGCAGTGTGGGATTGCAGCTTCCTTGCATCGAAAACAGCTGTCGGTTGCCTCCCTGAATTATTCCTCATTGTCGCTCTCCATCCAAATAGTTTCTGAAGTGCAGAAAGCCCTTTCGCCCTGACGGAGATCTCAGAGGCGCCTAGGTAGAGGCTGTGGCTTCTGTTGGGAGGTGTGGAATCTCGGTTTCTTCATGCAGGAGAGACATGCACCATTCCTCCCTTGACTCGTCTCGATCCCCTTTCTCCAGCCACATTGTTTCGGAAGTGACAGAAAGCACTTTCGACAAGTTTGAGAACTTATGGGAGACTAGGGTAGGCTGCAGGATGTAAAAGAGGGGAGAACCAGGCATTCTGCTTTGATTCAGTCCCTGGGCATTTGCTTCTCAACACTTTACCCACTCTCTGTTTGCTAAGCAGCTGTGGGTGATGTTATGATCAACCCTGAAGGGGATGTTTTGGCCAAAATGTGAAGCTGATGCATTGGTCAAACCTGACACCTTGATGGCTGGAGATATGCCAGTGATGTGTGCATGTATCAAATTAATGGGTAGCATCGAAAAAGGGGAATGTGGACCAATCAAGGGAAATTGGAACCTCAAATGGGACAGAGTCAGTAGGTCGGAGCAGCGTATAAAAGTAGGCGCCCAGATATTGTGCAGCCGAAGGCGATAACGGAGACTCCTGCCATCAGTTGAGCTTTTCCATTGCATTGAGAGCAAGAACGTTGCCAACGGATCTGTCGAGATTGGTCATTTGCCATTGTGCTACGCTGCAATAAACCTAGCTTGGTGCCTTCATTTCTGAGGATCTGTGGTCATATTGGTTTCTTCGATCATGAGTGTTGCCTCAGTTTACCTCTTGCACGCAAGCCTAGGCTTAAGGTCAATGAGCTAATTTAGGGTACGTCTACACTGGAGGCTCTGTTAAGTTGACTTAAACTCGACCTTGTTAATTCAATTTAGAGAGTCCACATTGAACACTCCTGTCAACTGTCTGTGTCCACAGTGGCAGGTACTAGGTCGACAGAGGAGTGGAGCATTCTGGGTAGCTGTTATGTAGCGCTTAAGTTGAAATAATAAAAGCCCAATCTGGACGCAGCAGTCTATAGGTCACCTTAACCTTCCTTAAGTCGACCTAAGGCTCCAGTGTAGACGTACCCACATGTGTGTGCGTTCCCTGAGGATAGGCCCTGGCTCAGATCTTTAAGGGGGACTCTGTTAGGTCAGTGATCTAGCACCTGCATTGGATCTCTAAGCAGGGACTGAGTTAACCTGGTGATCCTTTGGTTAACACTTTGGGTTACCTTGGGCTCAGGTCTATTAGAGTACGTCCACACTGGAGCCTTAGAATGAAATAAGTCACACATCAAATCTGGTGGGGGGCGGCTTTTTGCCAGAGGAAATCCGTGTTGAAAAATCTCCACCTACAAGCAAGGGAGGGGCAGAGACCGGCTGCAAACCATCAGACCCATATTTGAGGGGTGAGCTGAGCATAATTGGAATAGTGGTTTTAGCTTAGATTGCAAATTTTCTTGTATTAGCTTGTGGGAACTCCTCACTGACTGATTGATTGATTTGCTCTATATCAGGGGTGTCAAACTTACGGCCCTCGGGCCGGATCTGGCCCACAAAGGACTTTTACCAGCCCCCCCAGAGCCCTGCACAGCTCTCCCTCGCCGGACCTGTCAAGCCCCGGGAAAGTGCTGTGGCCCAGGCCAGGGAATGGCCTGGTCAGAGAACTGACTCCAGGGGCTGGATTCAGACCCTGTGAGCCAGATAAGTTAGGGGGGGGTGGGGAGGCGGCAGGGGCAGGGAGCCGTCAGCATGGGGCAGCAGGCTGGGAAAGGGGTTGGGTAACTGGCGTGGGAAAGGATGGCAGGGACCAGAACGGAGCCCCGTGCAGGAAATGGAAATGGGCAGAGGAGCTGCATCGGGAAGGGGAGAAGGGATCCTGCCTTCCAATCTGGACCCCGACACCAAAGGAGTTTGACACCTCTACTCTATAGTCACTTAAATTCATGTTTCAGTCAATAGACTAGTGTTTGCCTTTTTGGGGGTTTTGTTTTTAATCTAAAGCGGAGTGATTTTTAGGGAGAATGGACGTGTGGATGCCTATTTTAGAGCGAGGGTTGATTGCTTATCAGTATCTTTGTGAAACAGATGGACCAGAGTACATAAACCTGCAGTGACCTGGGAGAGGCCCCGATCCCTGCAGGATAGAAGTTCCTGGTGAGGACTGGACGTCCTTGCTGGGGTGCTGCCCCCTGAGTGGCTGGTGAGTGCACAGCCACTGCCTGGGACCGATTAGAGGCAGAGGGCTGCTGTGGGCAGACCCAGGAGTGGGAGTCAACTTAGTGGAGCACGGTAAGTCAGGGACCAAGAATGAGCAACTGGGGAAGCACAGCGGTACACCAGATCAGATTCCAGTGGGAAAACATCAGACACCCCCATTCCCTGTACCCTAGAGTTGGCCCTGCTACTGGACAGCACTCCCACATCTACCTGTTACCACAGTTCCCAGACACTCACCAGGAAGCACCTGGTCTTTCTGACAGCCTTGTGCTTGTGGGTTCAGCCTCTCTCTGGCATCACTGTCCACCTCAATCTCTGCTCTTGCTGCTCTCTCTGCCTCCTCATCCTGCTCTTCTTCCCATCCCCAGCCATGTTATTGCCCAGTTGACAGCTCCAGTACGTCCCCTGTAGTCTCTCCAACACCACATCCCAACCTGAAAGGAAACACAGCAACACACACATTTCCTCCCCTTTGGACCGTGGAGAATTTCACCAGGGATTAGGAGACAGTAGGCACTTGCTGAAGCCACACTAGTCATGGAGATCTTGGGAGAGTTGCTGAATTTGGAGAGAAAGAAGAGATGTGATGGAGAGCAGCAACCTGCTGCTATGACACGAAGACTCTTTTGCCTGGCGCCCCAGGCCCCAAAACAGTCCCGGGGTTGCCTGTCAGCAGTCACCTTTTTAGACAGGCCAAGCATGGACCATTTCACTCTAAGAGGGGGCGGTTTGGGAAAATGAGCACATTCTTATACTGGGCCCATCACTCTAGACATTCATGCACCTAAGAATAGTGTTTGTCACCTCTGGAAAGATTAGAATCCTACAATTGCTTTAGGAACCTTTTTTCCCACTCAACATCTCACTGCTATAACACCAGTTCAGTCTCCCCTTCGATTTAGACTAGTGCTTCTCAACCTGTTGGGACTCAGGACCCTTTTGATATAGTTATGGCCTGTCATGACCCAGCAAATCATCTGGGTGCAGAGGCCCTAGGATGGCTTGGCTCATATACTACTTTCCTCCGGGCTTGGCTCCTGCTCGGCTCTCACCCCACATTGATGGATCTTGCAGCTCCTGGGTTGTGGGCTTGGCTGGGCTGGGCTCTGTACTCCTGGCAGTGTCACCTTGGGGCTGCAGCACCATAAAGCTCTGCCCCCCTCCCCACGACTGGCCGAATTCGTGAGAGTGGAGATGTGACCCGCCTCGTGGGTGGCAGCGCCAGTCTCTCAACTATGGCCTAACTGGAAAGCCTCCACCCTGAGAGCTGGGCCACACCTGAGAGGCGCTGGCTCCCTAGAGGTTGTGGTGACTGGCACACGGAGGGAGCCCAGGCAGCCCTGTGGGACAGGAGCCGCCACGCCAGCCTTGCAAACATTCTAGCCAATCCATTCTGGGTCCCAACCCACAGGCTGAGAACCCTGGGTTGGATCACATTTCTTCTCACAAAAGCCCTTCCTATCGAGGACCTCAGCGCTAATCCCTACATTTGCACCCGTGGGGACATTCACTGAGACACCATCAGTTCAGCCACTTACACAGAGGGGCTGAAATTCAACCGCAGGGACCACCGTGCTGGGTGCTGCCCATTCTCCGCAGCCCCTTCTGAAAGCGCAGTTCTTCAACTCAGTCCCACCGTGTGCATTTTCATGACAAGTTTGAACACACAAGTCTGACAGCTTCGTCTTCAGTCCATTCAGTTCTCTCTCAGAGCAGGACAACAGCAGCCTGGCCCCAATCCATGCCCGGAGCCAGGGATGGCAGGGATGGAAGGGCCCGCAGCATGACACCCACTTCCCAGGTCCCCTGAAATGCTGCCAGCTCCCTCCTCCCACACCAACCTCCCACCCGTCCCAAGACTTCCTTTCCACTTCAGCAGGGTAACCCTCTGCAGCCCCCACTGCCAACATTCTCCTGCCACACAGGGAACTGCGCCCTCCTGGCACAGACCGGCCTGCCACGTCCCTCTGGCAAGGCCCTACTGCCCCCTCTCTGCCCGCATCCCCCTCCCCTGCCACTCTGGGGAGCTGCTATCATGGCTAAATCACACCCAGGGCCAACAGCACCCCTGCTGGAGTCCTCACAACAGCACCTGGCAGCTTCACAAATGCAAAAACCAGCTGGGCCCAAATCCTGCCAGACACATGCAGCCTCCTTAGGCACAGAGTGCGTGACTGTGTCCACGGCTCACAGCTTTTTGGCAAGCAGCTCGCTGAGGGAATTTCTCACGGGCCAAGTCATGGCAAAGATGCACCACCTTTGACAGCACTACCAGATCACTACACAGGAGCCACTGCGTTGCACTGAAACACAGCCAGACAAGCAGGCAAACGGCCCCTCCAAACACCGAGGAGATGGCGCTCAGAAAACTTATCACCCACCGGTTTTCACAGGCAGCTGGGCACTTTGCCATCACTCTCTGCTTGATAAAAGCACAGCTCCCCGAGCACCATCTCCAACCAAGGATTATGTTGAGCCTGCTCTCGCTATCGAAGGAACCAACTTAGAGCAGACAAGGAACCCCTTTATCGCAGAAATCTACCTCCCAACATTGCCAGCGTTGCCAACTGAGATCAATCAGCGCATTGCCAAGGCGACTCCCTCCTCCAGGAGACTTTGTCCTGGTGTGTGGAAGGAGAGAAAGAGCACAAAGATCAAGGTGTGCCACACAGTGGTGCTGTCCTCGCTGCTGTGCTGATGTGAATTACGGACACTTTCCTGCAGACACCTTCAGCAAGTTTCCCCAGCGCTCCATGAGAGCCAGAGGGCCCATTCCATGGCATGAGAGAATCCCCAATACACAGGGCTTGGACAGGTGCCAGATCACAAGTATGGAAAGCCGGGTGATGAGAGTCCAGTTTTGGTGGGCTGGACGTGTCAGGAGGCTGGAGCAGACCAGAATCCCTAGCGCTGTGTTTTACAGCCCACTGAAAAAGGGAGAAGGTGAATATGATGCAAAGAGGGGGTGGGGGACTGGGCTGAATCCCGACCCGAAAGGAGGGGCAGCTGGAGCCAGGACTCAAGTGTGTAGGTGGAGCAGGGAGACCATGACAGGAACTGCAGGGTGCCTCTAGCCAGGGCTGGCAGAGTTGCACGGTGGAGGCTGTAGCCTGCCTTCCCCCCAAGAGGTCCCCTAGGGCCCCCAGGAGACAGCCGCCTCCCCGCACCTGCTGGCCCTGCCCTAGGCCCTCTCCTTGCTCTGCCGAGCAAACACTGGATCCAGCGCAGCCCCTGCAACCAGCAGTCCCTGTACTACACCCCCACCGCCAACTGGTCCCACTCCAACTTGCACTTCTAGACCACCCCACGCCCTCTCTTTGCAGTCATTTTAGTGCTGTCCTTTGCCTGCCTAGAAAATGGGCAGAAGAGTCACTTGCCCAATGGTGCTGCTGTCACGATCCCTGAATTCAAGTCTATAAACTGCTTTGTCACTTCCCAGGTCAAAGCTGACATATTCTGGACATGCAAAGGGTCAGTCCTTTACCTACACCCTCCCACAAATCAGAAGGCCTACAGATTTTGGACAGGTTTCTCCACGTTCTTAATTTTATTGTTTGCCTCCCTCCGTGTGTCTGTGTGTGTGTGTCTGTGTGTGTCTGTGTGTGTGTGTCTGTGTGTGTCTCTGTGCGAGTGTCTGCAGAAGTTGATTGTGATGTCATGTGTGACATCAGCACAGAATGTCCTGCGGCAGCATTCTTGCCCCGCCTTCAGTCTGCCAACTCGCTTGGTCGACAACGGCTGGTGAAGCAAGGAGCTACTGAGAGATTCGTGGTACTCATCTGTCAGAACTTCTTCAATCAGCTGTTCCCACAGGTTTGACAGACAGGATGAGCCTTTACAACAGGTAATTGACGTGTTTCTCTCCCTCCTCCTTAGAGCCGACGGCCTAGATTGTGCCCCCCCCCCCCAGCGTAGGGACTGTTGGGGGCTCACATTGCGATAGTCACTTCTCAGCATTCCGTTTTGATTTGACTGGGCATCTTTCCGTTCTCCCGTGTCTCAGCCTTCCCGGCTCTTTCCAGACACATTCCATTATTGGATCTTTCTCTAGACTAGGACGGGTCAATTTCCATGGCCATCCTAGCGGAAGGTCACTGGGCCTTGAGAAGAATTGGGGTTTTTAGCTCCATGCACATTATTTCCCTTACAGGTTCCCCTGGAGCCTTCCTTTCTTTCTAGATGTGGCTGTAAAAACTTGGTCTCCTGTAATGATTGCCTCATGTGTGTATTAGGACAGTCTTGATCTAAGAATTTACATGAGTGAAATGCACCTAAATGAGGCCAAATAATCCACAGGCTATACATCTTCATACAGGAAAAGCGAAACAGCTCTACCTACGGCCTCTGCCTGCCATCTTGGTAGTGCTCTGGGAACTAATCTCAGGGAGCTAGAATTCAAAACGAGACCAATGCTACCAGACTGCCCCCAGACTGTATGAAATAGATGGATCAAATCCGGGTGGGGAAAGGGCCCGGGGGGCTTGGGGACGGGGGACCAATAGGGGGGTAGCAGAGGGGCCTCAATGGGGGACAACCTCAGGAAGGCCCCGTGGGGGGGATCTCCCTCCTGGCACCCCCACCCCCACCTAGTGCCAATGCATCCCAGACACCTCTCTTACCCCACCGCACCTGTGCCCTGTCCTCCCAGGCTCCCCTGCCATTCCTCCTTTGCCAGCCCATCCCTGCTGCACACCCCTGCCAGGGTCCCTCTGCCTTTCCTACCACTCCACACTTTCTAGCCCTTATCTAGCCACAACTTGCTCACTGAACCCAGTGACAAAATGCCCTTTGACAGCAGAGTGGCGGAAGCTCAGGACCTGTATTTGTTGCTTAGAAAGAGCCAGAAAAGGTGAACAGTTTTTGCTTGCTGTAAACAAAATACAGAGCCACAAGAACATCAAACTGCCATAAAAATAATACCTTTAGCATTAATAGAACCAGTTAGGTGTATTGGCCCTGATCCCCCATCGCCACACACAGAATGTTATTGCTTGTGCTGAATTGGGCCAGGTCATGGGATGGTTTTGTGATCTGGACAGATTGGGCCAGATTCACCCCTGATAGAACTCAGCTGCCTTCATTAGAATGTGTCACACTTGAATCCCGGTAGCCTTTATCTCGGACAAAGTGGTTAAAGTCAGTCGTTTGGTTCTGCTCATCGCTTCTTGGAAAATGGCTAAGGTGGACGGGATGCAAACCTTGGTCCTGTTACATGTTTTTCTTGCCCTGGTGGAACTAGGCAGCAATGATGCTGACGGGGTAGGTTCACGGAGGAATTTTCAAAGATAATCGGATGGTTTAGGTGTAGTTGGACCCTCTGTCGTGTTAGGCAGTAAGGCTGGTGTTAAAATGAAAGACACGATTTCCACTTGCGATAAGTTGGCATTGTTTTAATCACAGGCTGGAATTGGCCGTGGCTGATGCTATCAAATACTGCAGTGAAGTTAATCGCTTTAAATCAGAGGTGTGAAACTCATTTGGTGTCAGGGCCAGACTGGAAGGCAGGACACAGGCTGGGGGCCGAAGTGTGTCTGAGAAGAATTCCTGACCCCCCTTCTCAGCTCAGTACCACCTGGGGTCCCTGAGCCCTGCCGCACTCGGGGCTGTGTGGGCTCCCCTTTCTCCTCCCCACACCCACAGGTCCTCTGACACCTTCCCTTTCCCCTGCCCCACAGGCTCCCCTTTCTTGCGCTGGCTTCCTGACCCCGTCCCCATTGCTGCCCTTCTCTTCCCTTCTCCCCTTCCTGGTGCGGTTCCTCTGCCTGTTCCCGTCCCTGCCTTGGCCTCCGTTCTGTTCCCCGCTCACCTTTCCCACGCCAGTTCCTGAACCCCTTTCCCAGCCTGCTGCCCCATGGAGATGGCTCCCTGCCCCCCACCCCCACCCCTCACTTACCTGGCTCACAGGGGCTCAATCCATCCAGTCAGTTCTCTGGCCAGGCCATTCCCAGCCCCGCACCGCTGCCTGGGTGTGTGCAGGGAGGCAGATTTTAAAAGGCCCTGGCCAGATATCAACACAATTTCTGCTCAGCTAGGCGCCCAGCCTCAAAACAAGGCGCTCGGCTGGGACCCCCCCATCCTGCTGAAAAAAGAAAAAAAAACCTGCTGGCAGCCCCAGAATCTGCAAGGGGCTGGGAAATGGGGCTGCAGTTTTTATTTTTGCCCCCAGAGGGATAACTTCCAAAGTATTTTTCTAGCAGAGTCGCACCCTCTACTGACAACAAGTAAAATTGCCAGCACTTTCCCGGGGCTTGACTGGTGCCGCCAGGGAGAGCTGTGCAGAGCTCCGGGAGCCGGGTAAGAGCCCTTGGAGGACTGGATGCGGCCCGTGGGCCGTAAATTTGACACCCTGGCTTTAAATCATTCATGGATGCTCTGTCCAGTCAGTCACTGAAGTGTTTGAGAGAGTTGGCTGAATGTGCCAGTGATCTGGAAGTCCAGCTTAATAGGATTGGATGTGTACTTTCCTCTAGCTGCTGCACTGTGCGCTCAGTTCGGTGGGCATATGCAGCCTTCCATAGCCACTGCTTGAAAAAAAATCAACTGATTTCTCATTGGAAGGGAAAGATAAAGCAAAATTTGCTGGCATGGCCAATAAAACTGGCGAATCCATATTTTGTTAAAAATTTGGGTCTCATGTTGATGCTCTGGAAGAACTTGCAGACCCGTCCTTGGCTTTGCAAAAATCGGATGTAACATTATCTAAAACAAGGAAGTTGATAAGTCGACAAGTTGAGGTGTTTATCGCTCGCTGAGAGTGTGATTCGCAGTTCTACCAAGAGGCTTGGGAGGAAATTGCTGCAGCTCGCTTTAAAAGTGTATGCGTGAACTTGTCTGTGAATGCTGGCAAGCAAATTGAAATTTCTAAATGACAGTTTTACCAGGCCTTAGCAGAGCTTATGAATGCTAGATTGTTGCCAGACTCAGAAAAACATCTAAGCAGTGCTGTGGAAGCACTTGACCCATCACGTTTCCCTACACAGCGGTCACCGCAATTTGGTGAAAGTGACACAATTTTTGTGTTCCATATGGGGAATATAAAGATCCCAGTCCTTATTGTGTTATACAGTGTTTGAAGTGTCTGACAATAATTGCTATAGACATAAACGCCATATAAAGTTCTAAATATTTTCTTGGCGTGATCTGAGAAGTGATTGGAAATACCTACCTGGGCTGGGGCCCGCACATGCAATAAGGGGGCCCGGACAATACAGGAAGGGGCCCCAGAGATTAGGTGGGTGCCGGGACCCGTCCAATTATACTTTAATCACTGCATGGATGTAAGCATGATTTTTGGTCGCTGTTTTGCGGAAGGTTTGAAATAGCCTGTGAGCGTCGTCTTTTGGCGTTCAAAGGTCAGTCTTCCCCTTCGGCTTACTTCCACATTTTCAAAGAGCCGAGAAGACTTTAAGCATATTTTTCAGCTGCTTATTCCTCTTTCCAGACCTTCCAAGCCTCTGCAGAATCGCCTTTTGTTCCTCTTTCAGAGGCTTACTGATGTTCAGCTTGGCCCTATGTGTTACCAGAGTCTCACCTTTCAGTGCACAATAGAGTGGGCTTCACTAAGAAATCAATTTTATAACTAGGCCCAGGGAACAAGCCTGGAAAGGAGATACTGAGTGTAGCGGTTTCCATTTCAGTCCAATGGCAGTGGAGGAGAGAGAGATCCACGGGGTGAGAGTCAGAACAGAAAATGTTTCCAAAGATTGTGCTTCTTTAGCACTGGAGGAAGTCCAGTTATGGTGGATGGAGGTTTCCTCTTCCAAAACCGAAGGAGAGGGCCTGTGATGTACGCTGTCCCTGACAAACTTTGTAGTGCCAATTAGGAGATTCAAAGGTTCTAAAAGCATGACCATCTAGTCTGACCTCCTGAAGAAAACAGGCCCTAAAATTCCCCCAAAGAATTCCTTTTTGACCCATGCTCCCATGTGTCTCCAGCTCCGGCTGACTTGTATGAACCAGCTCTGGGGATTACAGCAGCAGATGAGTTGCAAAGCAGAAAGTTTCAAAACACCACTCTTTTGGATCATGTGACTCCTGTGGAAATTAATTGCCTTCTTTTCCACAATGCCAGAAAACCACATTTGCTTCTTCTTTTTGTTTCAGACTCACTTCTTTTTTTCAAAGACTCACCTCTTGGCACCATAGACACGTTCACGTCAACAAAGTGTTCGTGCAACCTGCACCCATGGACGCATGCTCTGACCTCAGCCATCAAGAGCAGGCCTACGCAGAGAAGCCCAGGAGAAGGAAATGCTCCTGGATGAGGCTATCATGCCTGAGAAGACTCTGCGTCTGCTGCAAATCTAGAAACTCAGAGGCCGAGGGTGACAGGACAGTTTCCTCTCCAACAACATGGAAGTGCTTCTCCTGCAAAAAGAAGAGGAAAACAACAGTCAATGATCCTCTGTCAGAGGAGGAGAAGCTTCAAGAAGAGCCACCCAAAGAAGAACCGGAATTGATAGGTGAGGGTACGAACCACATCTTTAATGAGTGACACGTAGCTGAAAAATGAGGGCATCCCCATGGGACAACAGCAGGAACCTCGGACAGTGTAAGCATTTCGTGCCTGAGGCTGTGGACCAGGCTGGAAGAGATCCATTCCTGAGGTGGCAAGAGCTGACAGTGTCAGGCCATAGCCTTCTGGGGGTCTGGCACTGCGGTGTGGGGAGAGGTAGCCATTATTTCTGTGCTGCTCTGGGGCCCATAGACAAGTTGCCTCCCCCTTATCTACAGCTGAAGGCACTTCCTTTCTTTCTTAGAGTCAGAAATTTCTTTCGGGACTCTGCAGTATCCTAGGGATGAACAAATCTCTCCCGAGGAAGAAGCTGCTGCCAACAATCCATCTGCTGTGGCAGAGACCGAGCCCAGAGGTGTGCTGGAAACTACCTGGGACTCTCTCCAAGATCACCATCAGGTAAAAAGTTCTCTCACCCTTCCAAAAGGAGTCCTATTTTTCAGGCTCCTTTTTTGGTAGAAACACAAGAAGGCTGAGGCCAGGATGGGATTCCAGACAGGCAGGACACCTGGCCGCAGCAGACCTCCTATTGTTAAGGGCAGCGAAACGTCCCATGACCGTGTGCCTCAGGCACCTGCCCCTAACAGACTCTCCAGGGGACACAGGCACTGCTCAAAACCCCACCAGCCAACACCTGCGTCCTTAGCCACACAGCTATCCCTGGAAATCCGGCCCTCAGTGACTGAGTCTCCCACAACACGGCCAAAGGGTGCACTAAGGGGAACTTCCAACATGGCTGGGCGGCTGGTGGACATGTGCTAGTGCGCCACCCCCGTGTCCTCTGCTCCCTCCTTCGCTGCAGTCAGACTCGAGAGTAGGTGCTAATCCAGCAACACCTGGCCCAGCTGCAGTGACACCCTGGGAGGCAGTCTGGGACCCAAGGTCAAAGCCTCCAGCACCCCAGGCCCTGGGTCAGGTGATGCCCTGGCCACGCACCCTGCAGGAACATTGTGGCCAGTGAGCTCTTGACTATTGGGGGTCCAGCCTCAGAGGCCCCCGCTTTGGGAGTCTCGTCGGCCTCTCAGCCTCGCTTCTTCTGTCAAAGCCACCTTCTGCCCTACCCACTGTTCCTGTCCATTGTCCCCTGTGAGGTGGGAACCAAGAGGGGGCTTCAGTTTTAGGGCAGACTCTAGCCCCTTTCCTCGCACACACTGTTTCCAATGCAAAGCCTCAGTCACAAGAAAGCTTGGTCTCTGTCCTTTGCAGATCCTCAGGGACCACCTTCCCTCCACCCAGCTCAAAGACCTCCTGTGGACAGCACTGCAGGGTTTGACAGCATCCGAAACAGAGAGATTCACCGCAGCGGAGGAAGCGCTCAGAGCGATCATCTCGACACAGGAGGCCAGGGTGGAGAAAGTAAGAGACTCCTGGAGTGGGAAAGGGGCAGGTGGCTGAGAGAGACGCATGGGAGAATCTTCTCTCGTAGGGAACACTTCCCGCTACACACTGTCACTGTGCTTTCAGGGTTGGCTCGGCTCTCCTTTCATTAATCACACCACTGCCGGTATCCGCTGGTCAGTGCATCAAAGTCTCCTCTGGCCACTGAAGCTCAGACATGTCTCTGAGAACAGACCAAGACACCCAAGGTGCCTTATATCCCCACTCCTGGCCTAGCAGCGCGTCCACACTGCGGGATGGACCCCTGCATCCAGCTGCTGGAGTGGCCATTACAGCGGGGGAAAGTGAGGCGCAGAGGGGCTCAGTGACTTTCCCAAGGCTGCGCACTGGCTCAGGGGCAGAGTTAGCTCTCCAGCCCAGGGGAACGCCCTTCCCATGTGCCTACAAGCAATGCCGCTTCTTGGGAAGTCTGCCTGTCTTGCCCAGCAGTCCTTTCTGCTGGCAATTCTCAGCCAGGAAGAGCACTTCTCCCTTCTCCAGCCAGGGCTTCTCTGCTGAGAAAGGCAGCAGGGCTCAGTTTCCTGCGTTCCTTTCAGCTTTACCTTTGTCACTTGGCCTGCAAATAGGTGACATTCTGCCCTTCCCCTAATACAGTCTGCACAGGGCACCAAGGTGCGCGCTCACTCCCTTCCCGGCCTTTGCCTTTAATGGGAACGCTGAGAACTGGAAACGAACAGAGCCCTCAGCCTGAGCTACCTCCCCAGGCCTGCCTCTTCCCAGCCTTTCCTGCAGGACGGCCCTTCCTCTGGCTGGAGCTCCCCTCTCCCACGGCTGACACCAGGGAGACAACATCCTGCCCCTGCCATGGGGATGCAGCAGCGTCATTGTCGATTTAAGGAACTGCTTAAGTGGACTTAAAGAAAGCCAGGTGTAGACGTGGCTTAATTTAAATCGACTTAAGCCTCCCTGAGTCGACTTAATTTGCTAGTGTAGACACAGCCTTTGTGCTCAGCCCATTGGAAGGCTTTGGGGAAAGCTTTGGTGTGGATTTCTCAGTTGGAAGTTACAAACCAGACCTCAGGAAGCCTGTGCTCCCTGACCTTGCAAAAGCCTCTTTGGAGAGTTTGTTAAGGAATCAAGCCAGGACTCTGAGGTCAGAGGCTGCTTGCTGGCCTGCTCTTAGGGCTTACTGATGGGGAGGGGGCCTCTCATGGATAAATCCATCCCTCAATTTTCTGTCTGTCTTCCAGGTCGCGGACGTCGTGGGAGAGATCTTAATCTGGCTGGACACCGTCTCTCATCACAAAGCCAGAAAAGCAGCGCTGAGTGCCATAGCCTTGCTGGCTAGCTCCCACGAGCAGGACGTGGCTCTAACCTGCGTGGTGCACACGCTGTCTCGGGGCAGGTAGGGAGATGCTCTCTTACCCCCTCTGGCCATTCTCTCTCCTCCCGCACCTACGCACATCTCAGAGGCCGGGAAGGAGGCTGGCAGGCTCACAGAGCTCGTGACTCTCCTGCTCTGCCCAGAAAGTGCTCAGGCTCACGAAGAGAAGTTGCACGGGCCCAGCCACTGAGGTGCCACCGCCTCTCTTTTCACTCCCCAGCACGTGGACGGTAGGAAAAAGAAGGAGAAATAGAAATGGAGTCAGGGAGGAGGCCTTCTGAAACGAGCAAATCCAGGAGGCCTGAGGTGGATAGGTGGTCAAACTGGCAGGTGGGACATCCCCCCCCACCCACACACACACCTGCAATCTGCTCTGGTGGGAGTATATAGCAAATCAATGCACAATCCATTCATCAAACCATCAAGGAGTTAACCATTACCACACAAAAGGAAATATGCAGTCTAACCTAAAGTTTACTGTGGTAGTCCATTTCAATCTGACCCACATGTCTGGCCAGGGATGGTTTTCAGCCACTCTCTGCCCTTCTGTGGGCAGGGCACAGGCCTTAGACATCGCGTTACGATGGAGTTGTTCCTAGACAGAGTTTCTCTACCAAAAAGCCCCAAGCAGTCCCAAGGGTCCCCTTTCTTCAAACCCCCACTCGCCCCTGGCCCGCCCTTTCCTGACCTGAGCTCATTCTCCTTCCCACCTGAGCCAGGGAGCTTAATTTGTCTCGTCTTTGTTAGGCACTTCTTCACAGCACATGTGAGGAAAGACAGCTCTGCTTGTCTGCCCCCTCCCAAGCCATGTGAAATACATGGGGACACGTTTCACATAGGTACACCTGTATGATGCTGCAGAAAACATGCCACGCTAACACACTTGGCAGCATATCACGACCCTACAGGACACACCAACCCACTCACCCCGGGTCAAATCCAGCCACCTCCCTCGCTCTCCGGGACACACTTACCCCTGGGGGGCGACACAGTAACGTCTTCCCAAACCGTGGTTAAGAACCACTGATGTAAACTATGTCACGAACATTCAAACCAGAACTTGCGTCACATATTTTGCTTTAAATACCTCCGAATTACATTGCAAAAGTGAACAGGTAAGCTCCATAGGTCACACATCGGGACTTTGGTTGAAAGCGCAGAAATTGGCCAGAAGAGAAGCCGAAAGTCATCTGAGTGGAAAAGCAGCTGAAAGCTAGGGGAGGTCAGGTTGGCCCAATGCCAAAGGGATAAGAAAGGGTTCGGCCAAACGGGACAGCTTGGGGGATGAAAGCTTTCAGTGGCATGTGCCCAAAGAAGGTAATAGATGGGATTAAGAAAGGCATGTGTGGACCAATGAAGGTCATTTTGGACACCGGAGATAGAAGTCTCTGGTGCCAAAGGGGCTGAGCGAATGTTTTGAGCAGTGTATTAAAAGGAGGAGTCCGAGAGAGCAGTTTTCGTGCAGCCGAAAGGGTGGCACAGAGTCCTGCCATCAGTTGACCTGTTCCGTTGCATTGAGAGTACCTGCCCATCTAGCTCTCTTACCATTGTGCTACATTGTAAGAAAGCCTCCCCTGGCACCTACCTTTCTCCAAAGACCTCTGCGCGTGTCAATTCTTTCGAGCGTCAGTGTTATCTACACAGCGGGACACATTCGCAGCCAGACAATCCTCATCTGACGCACAACGACACTAATAACGTCGCCCCCAGACCACAGGGATGTGGCCCTGATCTTCAGTATTCCAGCATTCTCCTGATTTCTAGGGCCTCCCCCCACTTCCTGGCAGCTTCAGCACAGAGGCAAGAGGTGACTTGGGGGCTCACTTGGAATCAGTGAGCCATGAAGCATAGAATCCTAGAAAGTGGAAGGAACCATGAGAGGTCATCGAGTCCAAGCCCCTGAACTCAGGGCAGGACCAAGGACTGTCTTAAGCCATCCCTGACAGGTGTTTGTCTAACTTGCTCTTAAAAACTTCCCATGATGGAGATTCCACCACCTGCCTAGGCAATTTAGTGCAGTGGTTAATCACCCTGAGTGTAAGGAATATTTTTCTAATGTCCAACCTAAACCTCTCTTGCTGCAATGTAAGCCCACTGCTTCTTGTCCTATCATTGGCGGCTAAGGAGAACAATTTTTCTCCCTCCTCCTCCTCCTCGGAACAACCTTTTAGGTACTTGAAAACTATTATCATGGCCCCTTTCAGTCTCCTCTTTTCCAGACTAAACAAACCCCAGCTCTTTCAATCTTCCCTCATAAGTGTGTGGCACACTTTTAATCATTCTTGTTGCTCTTCTCTGAACTTTCTCCAACTTGCCCACCAGTTGAGGCTTCATCAGCACAGAGTAGAGTGGAAGAAATACTTCTGGTATCTTAATTACAGTCCTCCTGAAAATACATCCCAGAAAGTGATTGCTGTTTTTGCAACAGTGTTATACGGTTGACTCCTATTTAGCTTGTGATCCACTATGACACCCAGATCTCCTTCTGCAGTACTGCTTCTAAGGTGTAGCCGGGTTAGTCTAGTCCAGCAAAACAAACAGGAAGTCTGGTGGCATTTTTAAAGACTAACACATTTATTAATCGCATGAGCACTAAAGGAAGCCTCCAACCGTGGGAAATGATAGCAGGTTTCCTCCCTCTGCTGTGAGGGCACCATCATAGCCAAGCTCCAGTGCACCATGCTGGGACCTTGCACTGTAGTGGGAAGAGTGGGGGAGGCCTTGTGAATTTGTGTCTTTATTAGTTAAGGGACTTGAGTGTATGGTGATTGGGAGTGGGTCCCGATCTCTGTCGACAGTGGCTCCTGGTGCAGTACCTGGGGCCGGGGTTCTCGCTTGGGAACAGTCCTTCGAGTAGCCAGAGGGCATACACCCACTGCCTGGGACCGATTACCTACAAGAGGATGGGGTAGACTGACTTAAGAGTGAGTGGTCACTTGGCAAAGCGGGGCAAATCGGGGTTCAGGAGTGGGAATCAGAGGGACACAGCTGCACACTGGACGGGATCTGGAGAGCAGACTGTCACAGTGGCAATCATGGCAGAATCACAATATAAAGGAGTCAGGAGAGACCACAAGAAAATAAAAGGTAAAACACACATACTACCCTAATATTTCTACTTCAACTGACCTCCTAGTTCATGTTCATGCTCAAGTTGTTCGGCTGTCAGCTGTTTGCACAGCCAGTCTCTGCCTGAGACCAGGCAGAGCCCAGATCTTGCTTAAAGTTGTGTCAAGATGGAGAGTCCCAGCTAAAGGTCTCACATCCTTGCAAGTGTTTTTCTTTGTCTCTCAAACCCCCTCTCTGACCCCTCCCTTTCTGGGCAGAGGTGATTTCTTTGTCTCATCCCAGCCAGGAAACGTAATTACCATACCTTTTGTGGTCCCCTTCAGGTGCTTGTTTGCTTGCTGCGAGCAGTGGTTAAAGTCAGTGGTCAAAGTCTAATTTGCCGGGCCCTGGAACCCTCCTAATCTCTGGGCCCCCTTCCTGTATTGTCCAGCCCCCGACATGCATGTGCAGACCCCAGCTCACATAGCCATTTGCATCATCTTCTCAGTACCATATACATCACTTATCACTCCATAAAAATATTGATAATTTTAGATAGCTTTTATGTCCATAGCAATTAGTGTCACAAACTAGCAAACTCTGCCTAACAAAAGTAAGGATTGTGATCTTTATATTCCCGATATGCGCATTTCACTTTATTAAATGCAATGCCAGACTTAGAACACAAAACTTTTATGTCACTTTCACCAGATTCCAGTGACAGTTCTGTAGTGAAATGTGATGGGTCAAGCACTTCAACAGAATCGTTTAGATGTTTTTCTGAGTCTCGCAACAATCTAGCATTCATACAGTCTGCTAGGGCCTGGTAAAACTGACAGTTAGGAATTTCAATTTGCTTGCCAGCATCCACAGACATGTTTACACATACACCTTTAAAGCAACCTCAGCAATCGACTCACAAGCCTTTTGGTAGAACTCTGAGTCACACTCTCTGCGAGCTAAAAACACCTGAACTTGTCCACTTATCAACTTACTTGCTGTAGATAATGTTACATCAGACTTTTGCAATGCCAGGGACAGATCTGCAAGTTCCTCCAGAGCATCAAGCATGAGACCAAAGTTTTGAACAAAAACTGGATTCTCCAGTTTTGTTGCCGTGCCAGCAAATTTTGCTTTATCTTTCCCTTCTAGTGAGAAATCAGATGATTTTTTTTCAAGAAGTGGCTATGGAGGGCTGCATATGACCACCAAACACGTCCTACTGTGTAGTAGCTAGAGGCAACCCAATGTACATCAAATAGGCATCCAATCCTTTTAACCTGGACTTCCTGATCACTTACACATTCAGCCAACTCTCTCAAGCACTTGGACGACTGACTGTACACAGCAGAGAATGAATCCACGAATGACTGAAAGTCATTAACTTCACTGCAGCATTTGATAGCATCAGCCGTGGCCAATTCCAACCTGTGATTAAAACAATGCCAACTTATCAAAAGTGGAAATCGTGTCTTTCATTTTGTGGCAA